>VYZT01042261.1:210681-243491 GCA_013400735.1 Pomatostomus ruficeps | reverse complement strand
AAGAATTTATCTGGGGTGGAGAACATCATCCAAGGAAAAGGTATTTTAGGGGGAAATGGCCAGAAGTTTCTACTTTAGACAAATAAGATATGACAGATGCCTGGAAAACATCTGAGGTATTAATTTTGGCAAAATTTTTAAGTCTTAACTTTAGGACAATTACTGAAACTAGTGTGGAATGAACCAAATTATAGCTCAGTGCTTAAATAAGATCTCTTGTGCTGAATTAATGTCTAGCTTTGGGAATGCACGGACCAACATGTTGAGGCTTTAAGATGGACAAGTCTCTTCAAAAATGAAGACACTGGTACCGTGGCTTTGTAGGCAGTTAAATAACACACTAATTAAACTTCCCACTTTTTTCTTTCCCTATTGTCCAGCCCTCACACATCCAACCTCCCACCTACTGCGCAGCAGCAGAGGAAAGCAGTAGGAGCTGGGGATAAAAATCTAACGTATCAAAACAAACTGAGCAGCATAGAAACCATTTTACCTGCTGGAAGGTCTTGGAGCCAATTTACAACTGCCGACTGCTGCTGAGTGCTCTTTGCCATTTCTTAAACGTTACTCACAGGTGTGGGACAAGAGTTACAATACAAGCAAAGTATTAAAGAGCAGCAAGAGCAGGGCTGGAGCATCCCTCTCCTGAGACACCTTCCTCCACTTACCTAAACTGTGGCCATTTTTCGTGTAGAAGCAGGTATTGTTGATAAGGTTGACACAGCAGCCGATCACATCTCCAGTGGTGAATGTGGGGCCGTAGGGCTGCCCTGTCCCCGAGGAACAGAAGGAGTGCCCATCGTCACCATGGTACCCATAAGAATGTTTATCCCATCCTGCAAAAGACAAGGCAAAAGAACAGGACAGCGGTGAAGACAGTTCAGCAGAACCACATGGAACTACTTCAGCTCCCAGGACACCATCTTCTGTCGGAGGTTTAAAATTTGATTCCTGATTCATCTCAATACTAATTTTCACATACTGGTAACTGAAAAGAAATTAATGGTCTTTAATCAGAACACATCTGCATTTCAACCCGTTTTTCTTTTATATTGCCTGAGGTGAAACAAACTCCTTTTGTAAAACACTTGTGTTTCCCAAAAACACGATCTTCCAGCAAAAGCATTTAACAAAATAATTCTCAGACAGCTGCAGCTTTGTCTGTAAGCACTATCACAGGTGTACCAAATGGACAGAGACAATTTTTGCATCAAATCTGTATTCCCTACTAACAGTTGATAAGGATTTCTATATTTCCCTTAGGATACAGTATTTCCCGTTCTGCAGACAGCTTAAAACACAACCCTCAAATGCCAATAGGCCGTTTGCAAAGTGGTCAGTTCTAATATAAATATATTTTATTTCTCCTGCCAGTAACAGTGTGCTAAGGGGTACAGCTCAGCTCAGGGATTGCACCCTGCCCACTTGTTCTTTTCTATATCTCCCAGTAATTTCATTTGGAGCCTTCCTATGAATTGTACAATTAAAGCCCCATCTAAGAGAGAGACAGATACAACTTTAAAAACAGACACCTGTGTCTTCAATGGATATGGCTGGATCCTTAGGAAAGCAAAAGAAGGTGCTTTGGCCATCTACTGACCTTATACAACCCCAGGGTAGTGCAGAATCTGTTAAATGCGGAGCGATGGCTCTGGCAGAGGGACTGTGTAAGAAACACAAAGACTGTGCAGGAAGTGCACATCCTGCAGTGAGGCACAAAAAGACTGAGCACACCAAGAACTACAGAGCAGAGCCTTGGGAAGGTGTGCTGGAGTACTTCTGTGAGCCAGGATTTTCCTCCAAAACCAACAACAACATGAGGGCCCTAGAAATTTAATCTTGTGAAATAGCGCTACAACACTGAGGCATCAGCACCCACATGCTAAGGCTTTCTCAGAAAAACACAACACACTCAGTGCATGTCTAAGGCCCCCTGTTTATTGCACCACACCAAATGAATGCCAGTGGGAAAGTCAGGGAACAAAGCAAGACCGAAACATGCCACAGTCCAAGATTTTGGACCTTGGAGCAAAGTCTGGGAGTGAAAGGCGTGAAGGACTCCCAGCAAATTCTAGTCTAGAAATGGTGAGTAATTTCCTCTATTTAGTCCCACACATCCAACAGGAACAGACTGAGATGTCCCAAGAGTCAGCTCCGTCTTCCCTCGGATCAGCTCCAAACAAGCTGTTGACAGTAGCACCAGTCCTGTTTCATATCGTCATGAAAGACAGGGACAACAGCACAGGCAGCACCCTCAGCAAGCACAATAATTATGCCAAATCGACTTGCCAAAACAAAGGAGGAAGTGATAGGGGCTCTAGAGTCTGTTGTCAAACTTCCACTGCTAACACCCCATCCAGTAAAAATATCATTGATGTATTTTTTAATTTTTAACACTGTGGCTCCTTTCCACTATCCCTTTTATCTTCTCTGTTGCCATCACTGATCTGTAATTTTAGTCTCCCCAAAACCAGACCTGTTACATGAGTGTCATTTCAGAACTGCTCCAATGAAGCTGTCAGTAAGTTATAATTCAGATGAGAACTTAAATCAATTTATCTCCTAACTACTCATAATACAATCCAAATAAAACTTCTAGGTCTTCTGCATACAAAATGTTCCTGGCATCACAAAGCGTCTACCAAGAACTTGTCATCAGTTACATGGAAGCAGTGAAGTGCTTACACATCACGTACTGGGTAAGGCTCCTGTGAGAAACACAACAGCATGTCCGATTGTGAGGATGAGCTCACAAAATACTGCCAATGCAGACATTAGTGGTTCTGTAGAGTAAGAAATAAAGGTTTCATCACCTACAGATCACAGCTGATCCTACTGAAAAAACCCTCCTCCTGCTCCTGTATAACTTGAGCTTCACAGTGTCAGTTCTTGCTGTAGCACCAGCGGTGGTGGTGAATTCTAGTGAGAGGTGACTGAATGCAGCCCTTAAAGACAGTGACAAATGTGGTACATACAGCAACAATGTCTGGAAAAAGCTTGTTTTGAATCTTACTCTCCCCAGAAAACCACTCACATAACCAGATAAGGAAATTCGCTCACCCAGCACTTTGCTATTGATATGCAGAGTTCACTTTTTCAACTCAAATGTTGTGTAGTGCTGAACCTGGACCTGACACCACACTAGGGGCTTTAAATCTAGACTGTCAAGACTTACCAAATCACCATGGTCATCTTAAAAAAACAAGCCAGAGTTGTTTGAGTGAACTTACTGTACACACTGTAAACATAAGCTAAGTGGCATTAATTATATGCCTACTCTTAAGTTATTTATTAATAAAAAACAGATACCCTTTTCTAAAATTCTGCTCAGAAAAAACATGAGGGCGGTGGCATACAGGTCATTCCAGCACTGGCCAGCCTCAGCCAGTCTTCTGAAATTTCCTAATAATCTGAATTAAAACCAACAATCAGCACTTCTAGTACTTCTAGGTCAAAGTTATCTGGGCCTGTTGATTTAAACTGTGTTTCCCTACTGAAAGCCATTTGGCATTATCCTGGATTACCAGCAGAGTGGGGAGTAACACACCACATGTATTTTGAAAACAGACTCCAACTTTTTTCAAAACACTTCCTGAAAACTTGGGCTTTTCCTGCATCGTTAACAATTTGCTATCGCCACCTAGGAATGGGTCCAGCATATTACAACCTCCTCTGTGACTCCCATGACACCACTTGAGCCTCCAGATACTCAACAGCTTCTTCCTCTACACAATCCAGCAGTGCTTTAATAAGGAGTGAACCGGAACTTCCTGAAAGCCCTCCCCACACCTGCATCTGCAAATTCTCTGGACAGTTTAACCTCTGTACCACTTGTACTCAAGTACTTGCAGAAGACACCTACATGCAGTTGTGGCCAAGTCTAAAAATTCTCAAAAGCAAGTGCAGATTCCTCACAAAGTTTCAGAAATCTGGACAAAATTGGAGAATGTGCTTTTTCTTATAGAACATGGACTCCTGATGGACTATACTCTATAGACTGAAATCAAACGAGCTAGAGTGGCTGCAGGGTCCAGTTAACACAGTTCTCTCCTTCTTTCCTTTCCCTTCCCCATCCTCTCTTCAAAAGCACAAAATCGTTTTAAGTAGAAAAGCCAGGCAGAGAAATAAAGGATTTGGACACCTGGCCCACGAGAGTGGTCAAAGCAGAACCTCAACGTCCTGACTCTAAGACTGTTCTCACTACAGCTCACTTTGAAGACAGAACTATGAACATGCAAATAGAGAATCACAACCACTCTACAGCTAAGACCTCAGCAGCAATTGAGCAAAAAGAGGTTAAATTTACATCCCTTTGAATTGAACCCTTCAATGCCCAAACCCAAAATGTACTTATATATTTACTAACAAGATGCAGAGTAGCTCAGATTGTGCAATCAAAGAACAGGAAGAAAGAAAAACAAAAACCATGAGTAGGGCTTGGGAGGTCATTTTTATATGTTCAGCACCAAACTGAAGTTCTGTTTGGCCTGCTAACAAGAAAAAGCTGATATGCTGACCTTCTTGGCAGACTACCTTGATCCCAGCACATAGGGGAAAAAAATGAACAGCAAGTTCCATCGCTGCTGCTTGATAAACAGGTCAGAATTATGCAATGCCAGACACGTGGCAGAAGTGACTTGAGTTACTTCAGGACACAGTTACAGGATAAACTGATAAACACTCACTCGTAAGCAAGCGCTGGAGTTAGATGCAGTGTGCTACTACTATCCCTGACTGTCCCACATCCGTCCCTGTTCAATCCCAACTTTCCCATTCAATCTCAGCTTTGCATTACTCTTAACTTTTTGGTCAGATCCTGACCTTTGTACCTGAGATCAGACTGCTCAGAAGGCAGCAAGAGGGAAGTGGCTCTGTTGAGCTGGGACACCATTTACCTCTCCGCACCGTGAAAATAACACGGCGTTTCAGCTTTCTGCTTCAAGAGCACCAGCAATGAACACAGAACTTCTGGTAGGCTCTGGGCAAAACTGACATCATGGCTACATCTCACACCTAGGAAAAATAGGACCTGGATATGCTGCTCAACCTTGAAAGCGTGGAGCATCATACAGAGGATGGATGGATGGATGGATGGATGGATGGATGGATGGATGGATGGATGGACGGACGGATGGATGGAAGGTGAGGCAGGATGCCTTGATGCAAATTACCAAGGGCAGTTTTTTCACTATGCCTTTTCTGGCCTGATACTTCATTCACACAGGGTGGAGAATAAAGCCAAATGATGACATCCCCCAGTGCATCAAGGTTCAAACATGTCGAACTTGTCATTGGCACAGGGAAGAGGGAAGGCAACACCCACAAGGATCAGTACTGAGATCCCCTCTGATGACATGCCAAAGCACTGACACGCAAGGCCCAGTGACCATGGAAAATATACTTTTCCAGTGAGTTATAGCGAAACATGTCAGCCTCTTCCTGCTCTGCACTTGCTGGGCTAAAGATGTTGGCAGACGGATGAACTTTATCACTGACACATGGACCATTCCCTGCCCATGAACATTCCAGAGGAGAAACATGTTCTACTGCAACTCAGCCCAAGCATTCAACGTAATGGGTGTAGAAGCTGCTGCAAAGGGCAGGGCCTTGCTGACCACACATTCAGCGGTAACCTCCCTGCAGTCATGGAAACCTGGGACATCTGAAGCTCTAAGGAACGGTGAAGTATGTTTGGGCATTTGAAGAGCAGATGGCAGCTCCCCAGAAAGAATCTGAAGATTTGTAAATACAGTTTGTGTCTGTTGTATCAAGAGTAATGGGAGAGTTTGAGGTTTATTCTTCAGGACAGATCCCACTGACCACTCTACAATCTTTCCAAATTTTATCCCTACCTGCTTTCTCTCTTTCATATTTTAGAACACTTTTCATTTTTCTCCCCTCTCTTATTTTTGTCCAGTATTTTGCCTGCGACATTCCTCTTCCCACTCCCCTGGCCAGCAATCCTAGCTTCCCACAGCTGCCCATGCCAGGGCAAGTGGTGTGCAAACACTAGCTGCAAAGGGACAAGAACTTGTGTCAACACACTGAAATAAACCAAACAAAATAATTTTTTAAGATTTATTGAATCCAAAGTCTAGCAGAAACAGATGTACAAACTTTGCTTGCACAGCGCTTGGGGAATGGGATGTGGAGGGTGGAGGCAGCAGCAGCAGAGCCCAGAGCCACTGCTGGATCATGTTCCAGTTGGAGGCAGGGCCTTTTCCATGCACTGTGCTGAGCAGGCTGCTCAGCCACCTATGGGTCTTTGGCAGCAGCAGTACATGAGCTCAGGGGAGGGGGAGGTATGTTCAACAGAGGCTGAACAGATGGAATCTGGTGCACAGAGAAGAAGGATGTTGCTTCTGCACTCTCCCGGGCTGAGCAGTCCCAGGCAGAGACAGGACAACAAGGAATATGGGGACGGAGCCAGTACCACAGGAGAAGTAGAACCACTTTCTGTTGATTACTCCATCTTCCAGGGGATTTGGCTCTGCAAGTGCATGTGCCTCTGGTGCACATCAGTCCAGAACAGTGAACGCAGGCCTTTGCTCTCAGCACAGGGAAGGCTAAGCAAGCTCTGGTGCTCCTACAGCCCCAGAAGCCAAATGCCTGATCATGAGAAGTCTGTAAATGCCTGACCATGAGAAGTCTGCGGCCCCAAGAAGCATCTGATGTGCTGCACCATCTCAGCTGTCACCAGTTTTATAGCATTTATGCCAAGCCTTATGAAGCTGCATAAACATCACATGTCTGGGTGAGAGCAGGGTGCTTGCTTTGCTTTTCTTTACTCAATCATGCTTTAGAATCAAATCAACTGTTAGTGCTGCAACACATCTTTCCATAATGAGCCTACAAAAATAGCTGCTCAATGGCCAAGGCAAGCTATGTTATAGATTTGGGGTGGTGGGAATTGGGGAGACATGGCCCTGGCATGGAACAACTGTCTAGGTACAGCCACAACACCAACTGCAGGACAGGAATAGGACCAGGGAACAGCGTGCTTAACACATTACAGCATCTCCCTGGCAGAACTTCAAGGGCCTGGACATCTGCCCAGAACATGTCAAGGGTGGAAAAAAAAAAGGACCCTAAAACCCACTTACCCAGGGACACCAGGATAGGAGGAAACCCAAGCTCGAAACATCCTGAACTTTTCTTGCTTGCAACAGCTTCTATTTCTTCTACAAGGTGGCAAAATGACTGAAAGCAGTAGAAGGCCAAACCCTGCACTACAGGACCAATGCTTGTACAGACAATAAAACCACTTTACCCCACAGAGCACAAACTTTCCAAAGCAGGGGCTAGAGGGGTTCAGGTCTCACAACCTTTGCAGTATCCCACTGAATCCTGTACATGGCCACGGAGCAGAGCAGCACAGCACCACACACACCCCAGCGAGGCACTGCTGCTCATGGCCTCCCCCTCACCCCAGGTCCCAGCAGATGAAGCAGAGTCAGTCTGGCCCCTGCACAGCCACAGCAGATGATGCTAATCAGAGAGTGCAGGACTCTTGGCAGGCCTGGCTGCAGCTTTGGCGCAGAGGCTATTCCATGTTTTTCAGTAAAGTACTTGCAACTGTAAGAGACAAAACTCAGACCAAATCCTCACGGCAAGACTTATGTGTGGCAAGAATCCAAAGGAGAGAGAAAAAAAAAACGGCATCACAACATCTCTGTCATATTAACAGAGAGCAGGAAGAAAAGGACACAGTGACCCAAAAATCAGTATGACTCAAGAGTCTGGGAGATTGAGCAGAATGTGGGTGCTAACAAGCACTGCCTGATCCACCATGGAGACAACAAGCAGAGTAGCACTGTACAATTCAATTTTTCACAATATTGATCTGGCACGGTGATTTTTAGACCAAATCAGCAAGTTCTACCATTTAACAACCACTGCATGTTAACTGGCCTTCAGAACAACATCAAACCACAGTCTACACCATTCTATGAAGTGGCACTACCCATTGACTCATAAAGAGAAAAAACAAAACCAGAAGACTCTGGATGGCTGCAACACAGGCAATACCTTTTCAACAGGAAAGGTCTGTTCTACCAGCCCCAGAAATTTATAAGGAGTCCATTTCACTATTACTTAGCATGCACCTCACCACAGAATACAGTGATCAAGATAAAAATCCTGCTTCCTTGAATGAATAAAGATGGTAAGTCCTCCTAACTTACAAGCTTGATTGGTCCATCTTCTGTCAGAGTCAGAACACGATCGGGTTTTCCCTACACCAGAGAGGTCAAGATGTGCTACAAGCCATTTACAGCCCTGTGAAGAGCACACCATGGTTAAAGCAAATGCAGAACAGGCTGTTTCTATCTACAAAAGAAAAGCTCTCTAGCATGATCAGGTCACTACTGCACTATTACCTCCATTATACTCCCTCACACACCACAGTGGAGGGGGTGGGAAGCAGAGCAGGAGTACAAAATAATGCAGGACAGGGATGGGAGAAAAAGAGTCAGATGAGGAGCTTTTCCATTTCTCTATTTAGTGGAAGGGGTAAAGAAAAAGTTACAACCAAAAGTGTATCACATACACAGGCTTCAAATCTCATCATACTGAATAATTCACATGTTCATTTATGGGCCAACTTTTCAACCTTCAGCTGATGGGCAAGAACACCTTCATAAAATATTAAGACAGCTCCAACAAAATCTTGCAAGGTAATGGGCAATAGTCATTTTACAGAGACATCAAGGCAGGACAGTTCAGTGACTCAGCCAAAAGCAATGTTAGAGTTCACTGTAGAATGCAGGGGGTTCGTGTCCAGCTACTATTAAAAACAATCCCTAAAATGGTATTTAATGAGCTAAGAAAATTATTAATAAAAACCCACTTATCTAAACACAAGACCTTTTGGAGAGAAAAGTCTTCCAGAAGTACATCTCATGATATTAAGAGATGGCAACAAGGCCTCCTAGATTCTAAACTGAGGTTTCTTAAATACTTTCCATATTAATCAAGGTGAAGCAACAGGGTTTTCTGAAGAGGACCATATTTATTCATCAGTAAAAATAGCTGCTACACAGCAGCTTGAGTTGTAGTGAAACTGAGCTTTGTGCTGATGTTACTTTTTATCCAAAAGGCTCTGATAATCGGTACACTCACATTAAAGAATTTGTTTTAATCTGAAAAACAAGCAGTGCTGTGATTACAACTTGTGTTGACAGCTAAATCGCTGTCTCTAAAGTGCCAGTCAACTCTTAGCTGTCACTAAGATACCTGCATTTTCCATAATCTGTGCTACAGCTGGAGATGCAACCTGTGGCACTGGTGAAGGCCAAACCCCAAACCCCACTGTGCAGTGCCATCCCTGCTGTGCTTTGCAAACTCTGCCTTCACAAGGCACAAAACCAACACAACCTGCAGGATGACAAAGCTCCCTGCAAAGGCAGGAGCTCCAGCATACCCATATCATACACCTCTGAGAATATTCTGCATGAGAACAGAGCACAGAACCTCTGAGAGAGGCCAGCCCAGCTCTGAAAGAGATACAGCACAGAAATCAGGGCATGGACAAGCACGGGACAGCCACGACCCCTGAGTAAGAATCACTTACCCATACTGATGCCTGAGCACTTAATGGCCAGTGGAAACACTTTCTTTGGTTATTTTCCAAGGCCAGGATTACTGTCTTAAAATCCTGATTCGTGGTTTTGTTCAGCTTTAATGGCAAAGCACTTTCCCAACTACTCCAGGGTGAGGCACGGCTGCTGAGAGCTCAGCTGGAGCCTCAGTCTGCTTCCTCCAGTCAAACCTGAAGTCTGGGTGCCCAAAGCCAGTCTAACTGAACAGACTAAAAGGAAAAAAAAGGAAAAAAACCCCAACACTTCCCTAAAACCTCAACCAAATGGCTGGCAGCAGTTTTTCTGGCTGCAGACTGGACAATCATCACAATTGATACGAGCAAACATGTGAACTGGCACGTTCTTTTATTTTACACAATTCCAGTTTTCATATACCTAGCCATAAATAAAACATGGCATTAAATGTAACCTTAATTCAGAAGGTAATTCACCCCAATTCTGTGGTTCAGGAGCTGGTTTTGTTACTCTCCAGCTCTGAACACACCTGATAGCATCAGGTCTGATCTCATCTGAGGACCTGATTGCTCTGGTGTCACCCCTCAGCATGTATCATGAAGGAACTAAGATATCTGTCCAACGCCCCCATGCCATGCCAGCTCAGCCAGTATCAGTCCTGAGCACAAGGCTCGTGTTCTAGAACACATCCACCCACCCAAGCTGTGCTCAGCTCTGTGCCTGATAAGCTCCTTAGGGGCAACACCCCGAGTGTGCAGAGCACAGGAGCGTGTGAGGATGGAGCTTTCACAGCCACCAGGGTGAAGAATGGCTGATATGAAGTCAGGTTGTTCAAAAAACAACAAAACCTTATCTAAAATATCAATTCACTCAATGTGTAATTTTAACAAAACCATCATCACTATCCTCGTACACAAATTCAGTCCACAACCTTCCCTCCCATCCCATAAGGCACCCACACATAGTACACCCCATTAATTCTCTTCATCACACACCAGCACGTCTTAACTTTGGATGTCTCTGAAATTTAGATCTTTCCAATCCAAACTTTGTCAGAAAGCCCATTAATGATTTCTGAAAAACTTAAGAATGTGAACGAAAGAACTTCCAGTTCCTCTAGGGTACAAAGATGGGATGTGAATGAATGCACAGCACATGTAACAAATGTGTTTCAATATTCAAGCTGGAATTTTCATTCAGGTGAACTCAACACATAAACTGAAAAACTGAATGAAAAAAGAGAAAGCTGACATGGGATGAGAAGACAATGGAGCAGTTCAGTGGAGCTCAGCTGAAGCTGATGGGCAGTGGACAAGTCAACTACAACCCACAAAGATTCCCAAAGATACAAAGAATATTTTTTTAATGAAGATCATAAAATTTTGAGAATTCTAAAATTTTAAATTTTAAAAATGTTGTGGTTTTAAGTTTTAATTTTTAAAAGGTGTTCAACTGCTCTGCAGAGAGTTGAAGCAGAAAGAAAAAAGATGAGAGTGAGTTAAGTAAGGCCAGAGGAACTCAGATTCTTCAACACATGATGCAGCAAAGCAGCCATTAAAACATACATAGAATCCATGTAAATGTAGAATATAGAGTGAAGAACAAAAAAAAGAAACAATATAATTAGTTATGTATGCCCAGGATTAACAAAAATTAAGTACTCCTCAAATTACTTTCCTATGATGACATTTTACATACACTGAACACAAGATTGATTCCATATGGGAAAAAAAACCACTAAAAATATGTAAAAGCTTAAATTCAAAGGAAATCCTTTTGTTTTATTACAAGAAGCCTAAATTTCTCATGAATTTATTTAGTATTACCTTAATTTTGACTTAAAAAAAACATAAAAGCTATTTTTAAAACAGCAGATGGTACAGTACAATAGGAGTAGATTCAAGAATGAAACAACCAGTTTCAACCAGTCTTCGGACACTTCCACCAGTATGAGATTTTTTAGCTGGTTTTTTTTTTTTTTTCAAATGGGGCAGGGTTAGCCTTGTGTTGTGGACTGAACACTTAGTAGTGGCTGGAGTGCACAATCTGTGATTCTAGAGTGCATCTTGCAGTTTAGTTTAGAAGAAATAAGGGTAGCACAACTGAAGATGGAAATAAAAGTACAGGCAGTGGTGACAACCATGAGATTCACTGACATAAATAAATCCCTCCTTCCAAAATGAGAGACTCCTGTAGATTAATCCAAAGGGCTCTGACTTACAAACGCCAGAAATTTTAAATCTGCTGCAACATGTATCTTTTTTTGGCAGCTTATGTTTTTTATCCACCACTGTTCCATGCACCACAATAATCTTCACCCACACAGGCGAGCTCTCATGTGGTGAGAAATTTCTCTAAAAATCCATTCTGCACAAATGGAGTCAATAATTCTGGAGCTGACCCATCACACTGACCCACTTTGCTCTCTTTTCTTCCACTGTGCAGTGCTAAAATCTGCCATTTCTAAACATACTGATGACCTCTTAGGAGGTACAAATTATGCTTTCAGGTAAAAACATAGTTTAGTCAGCAAAAAGGCTACCTAAGTGAAGTTTTAGGAGAAGCTTTCAGCCTAAATAAAAATTCAGGCAGACACAGCCAGCCAAGTTAGCTTCAGCCCACTATGCCTGGAAAGATGCCCCTTTGTAAAAATGTCTCCATGATCAGGAGAACTGTTAATTGGAGGGAAATTTAATTGAGGTTTTCAACATATATCTCTTTCTATCAAAAACACTTTCTGACCACTACTAGCCACATGATTCCAGAGAATAAAGCTTCCCAAAGGAGCTGTTTGAAGCTGCATTACCTGTGTGATGAAGCAGGCAAGTGGACAGGTCCAAGTTAATAACAACCCCACAATCAAGCAGTGTCCCCCACCCATTACTATTAACCCAATTACGTGACCCATTTCACATGCAGCCCTGCAAACTGGTTTGATAGGATGAATTAGAGGGTACCAGAGGCATAAGCAATTTTGTGGACAGGAACTGGCACAGCCAGCTGAAGGACTCACTGCATGTGTAACTAACACCTGTCCAAGGCTTTGCTGTGACACCGCGTGGAAAGCCCACGTGTCATCCTGGACAACTGTTTTTAAGGACAGCCCTGAAAGAGCTTTGCAGCAGGACAAACACCATAAGGTATTGTAAGACAGAGCTTCATCAGCTGCATAAATAAATAAACTTAATAGAAATTACTTCTAAAGACAGAAAATCAAGCAGTGTGTCCAAGCTGCTGATGTAGCCAAGAGGCTCTGAAAGTAGACTGAATTACTGTTTGTTTGCCACACACTGTTCATGTATTTAATCCCATACTTCAGGGCTTTTGCTGATTCTCTAGAAGCCAAAGGCCTTCTTTTTCCAGGTAACCATGTAGCTTCTTCCCCTCCCATTTCTGCTGAAGCCTTGAGAATTGTGAAAGCTTGGCAAGGATTTCCCTTTGCCCTTGTTTGCAGGATGGGATAAGAGCCACTTCCTGGACTTGCTCTGAATTTTAATGTTTTCTTTTACTATAAAAAGTAAGATACTGGTGCTTGTGATACATCCAGTGATTAAACGTTCAGAAAACAGCTACAAGAATCATTGTAAATCAAGAATATCTGACACACAGGGGAGGGTGAAGAGCCAGGGATGTATGATCTGGAGAGAAGACCACAAAGCAGTGAGAGAGGTTTTCATGTACAGAGCTACAAAGAGGAAAGAAATTAATTATTTTCCACCTCCATGTGATCCAAGAATAGACTTAAGACTACATGGGATATTCAGCTTTGTCATCAGGAAAAGTTTCCAACACAGGGACAGTGTTGGAAGAAGTTGCCAGAAAAATAATGAAAGACTGGTTTAGACATACACCTGTCAGGCAGGACTAGTGCATAATTGAATTCACTTCAGATCAGATGGTCTGGTGAGGTCGCATCTTCTATAATTATTACATTTACCACTGGGACTGAGTCCTTTCGCACAGGTCCTTTGTTTGTCAGTGGAGTCACACAAAGTAACAAACCAAAGTATAAACTGAAAACTTCCTTAAACACACTTGAAATAGAAAGGTTCCCTGGCGACCACAGAAAACAAATGAAAAGAAAAGAAGGAAGTAAATTCCCACACCAAAACCAAAGCAAAATTGGCTAGAAGGAAAATCTGGAAGGCTTTAGCCAAACTTCCCACTTGTAGCACGAAGCTGCCCAGAGCCTTGGCAAATTGAGGTTTGAAAATCTAAATATAGAGCCTCTGCAGAAACCCACTCCCAACTCTGATGAGAAATAATATCTTCCCATGAGAATTTTACTCGTGCAGGACCAGGAGCTGGACTAGGTGATCTTTGTGAGCCCCTTCCAACTTGGGACATTCTATGATTTGATGATACAACACCTACCCAGCATCCCTTCTCTAGTTGCTTCCAGAGGGGAGCACACGTGCCTGAGAAACCCTTGGAAACATCCCTAAGGAAGAAACAAGCAACTTTCTCCTCTCAAAGAAAGGAACAGGAGGACAGAGTCCTCAACAGTCCTGCTCCCCTGCTTGCATCTCCTGTGACAGCATGTAAGATAAGCTGAGAAGAAATAAAGTCCTACCTACAAATGCCAACAGAAACCTATCATCACGAAAATTCAGTGGAAAGGATCTCCAAACAAAGCTAAAATGAAAAACCCAGTCCACATGTTGGTGGTTTATGGAGGATGAAGGATGGCTTTCACAGAGGAGGACAGCATGGGGAATTCTTCACTCCCAGGGCTCATTTTTATTTTATCTTCATGTCTACATAAATGGGTCACTCACAAGGACCTTTCGCTGAACAAAGACTCAGGACACCTGGACAAACTGTTTCTGGTTTTGCTGACCTGGCTTACAGCACTACAGTCCCAGAAGCCAAACCTCAAGAGGGAGCAGGTTTCTGTACACCAAATTCTCTTGATTTATCTGGCTGCACACTAATTCAAGTCTATAAAACACTCTTGAGTTTGAAAGCTTGTTCTTTTAACAGAGGGTTTGGAGCAGGCAGATAGTGAATAAGCCAAGCAGTATCTTTTTGTTCGAACAGCAACCTGAAAAAATGACCAGGGTTTCTGAAGACCAAAGAATGGTGAGTGAAAGCTGGCACTCCATTCAGCGTGTACAATGCTGCATAGCAGGGCAAGTTATTTATTAACCAGAGGGTGTTTAAAGTCTCTAGAAGTGATTGGTCAGATCCTATCTATGCTGTTTAAGAAACTGAAGCAGGGCATGCCTAAGGGTGTGGTTCACAACATCTTAGGCTCAGTCAAGACCTTGCTGCTACCTTAGAGATTCATCCCTCCTTCCCTCTCTGCCTGGCTCTGTGGTCCTGCTGGGTTATCCTCAAAGAGCTCAAAAAATTGAAACATTATTTCTCAATAGCATGAAGGATTTGAACCAGTGCAGAACAGCACATGCAGGGGAGAATCATCTCCAGTGTGCAATCTCATCCATGTTAAGGACAGGACACACATCTTCTCCATTTTTAGGAAGGTTTGGTGAAACCTGTAGCAAACCACCAATGCATTTTTAGCTGGGCTCAGAAAAACTTACTGGACTGAGGGCTAAATAATAATAATAAAATTTTTAAAAAATATATTGAGATGTTACATGCAGGATGCTCAGGTAAGAGCACTGCCCCATGAGTCCTGAAGGAACCAGCCCAGCACAACCCCCACACAGCAGAGAGGCAGGCAGGTTCCTGAAAGCTGTCCTGGCCAAGGAGGTGACAACTGTCAGAGCCAAAGGCTTGCACCAGGGAAGAAGAGTGACTGTGCAGATGGGGTGGGGAGGAGGGGTCAGGTTTCTCTCCTTTGAGGACACCGAGTTAGATCAGCTGCAACACGTAATTTCATCCCCAAATACCAAAATGCTGAGCATACACGAAAAAAAGTTGTAGATGGGGAAAGAAGTGAGCAGACATTTCAATAAAAGCCACTGGTTTAAAGCAGAATGCATATTAGTAAATGTTATAAATGTCTTTAAAAAAACTTTAAAAATCAAGATATGTCAGGGTCACAAAAGTTGGTAGCTAATAATAATCCCACAATCATTTCAGACCTGCTGACTGAATTTCAAAGCACAGCACAAAGAAACCCTGAGTCAAACATGGACAGGGAACTCTCCAACTAAAAGCAGTCTCTATTCCCAGTGCAGAGGGGGATAGTTAAGGAAACTCAGCTCATGCTGCTCCAATCACACTTGTAACCTTCAAAGAAAGCTCAGCACTACCCCCACTATCACCCAGCTGGACTTAAGCCAAAATAAATTTGGCATAAAGCACAAATGCCCTGACTTGGAATTGGATATGGCCAAAGTGTTTGTCCTTGTGGGGAGAAAAGGAGTCTGAGACAGAACCCAGCAGCAAGATTGTTCTTTGAATTAGGACTGCCAGGGTGTCAAGGATCTGCAGTGAAATTGGGAACAAGAAAGGGACCAACTTTGGCTCCTGTACCAGGGTCTGGGCTCCCAACCACCACTTGTAGTGATTACACACTTCCCTGGTGGCACACTGAGTGAAAATCGACCTGTTAAAGCAGAGGTGACTTAGAAAGGGTCTAAGAAGACAAACCTGGCAGGGTTTCAGGTCACAAAAAGTTAAAATTACATCTTGATGCGAAGCCAAGTAAAGACTCCCAAGTCTGTCGCTTCTTTGTGAGCTCTCACTTACTCTGTGCTGTGAAGGACCTGATAACAGTTAAGCCTGGAAATATGTTTCTCACTTCAGTTACTTGAACAATATACTAAAAAAAAAATCAGACTCATTCTCCAAAAGCCAGGAAGATAATTACTGAGCTGTAATACAGAGCCATGCAGTTCATCTTACACAGACAATGGGAGAGCAACCTAACTATGACCACAGAATGACTCTTGGCAGCATAATCTGCATGTGATCAAACAAACAACAGGTTCATAGGATCAAATTTGTACAATTCATTGCTAAACAAGCACTATCTCAAGTCTCAAGTTCACTTTTTGCTTTATTTCACAGAGAGAAACGAATTCCATGTTCAACACATGCACTCTAGAAATAATGGTGGTACACAGGCACTTTGACTCAAACTGGCCACAGATGCTGCCCATGTAACTCCTGGGCTTCAAAGGCATCTATCAGAAGTGGTTTGGGCAATTTTTAGTCATCAAAGGGAAATTAAAAAAAAAAAAGAAGAAAAAAGAAGAAATTACACCAGTTTCAGGACTGCACACCTGAGACATTCAGTACACAGCATCTCAGGTTAGTATTGAACTGTGTGTGTATGTACCTGTGTTATAACCCCAGGACAATCCTAAATTAAGCATTATCCAATCAACAATCTGTAGGCCAAGTTTACAGGACATTCCCCCCCATCTTTGCATCACACATGCCAGAGAGCCATTTCTTGAACAGAACAGGCTCCATAATAGCCAAACAACCCCTTCTCCAAGCACTTCAGCCCTAGGAAGAGATGATGGGACTACATTCGTGCTTTGCCTTGTACACGGCACCCAACTCACTTGGGTCAAGAGGATTGGGAGGAGAGAAAATGCAGAGAAGAGCAGGACTGAGTGGTGCAGTTGTCATAACAATTACTAACAAATACATTTTGCAGTAAGGTGTAAATTCTTTAAAGCACAGGTGTCACTGAAACCATTCTCCCCAAGAGAGTTATCAGATCTTTCTTTTGTTAGGACATCTACAGAACATTCTCCTTTGGAGGTACCAAGATCCACAAGGGCTGAACATGGATTTCAGCTTTAGAACAACTTCATCAGAAGCAACACCCAAGGCCAAAAAAAATCCCCCATCACTGGGAACCAGCTGTCATTCATTCTGAAGACCATTTACCTTCTACCAAACACAAACTTCCAATTTCAAGCCCAGCTGAAAGGATTTATGGCACAGAAGTCACTGTGTCAATACATAACTAGAAATTGTTATTCTACTCAATAAAATGGATATTGTTAAAGAAGGATTACCAGTTATTTATTTCTAGAAAGAAGCCACTTAACCAACTTAGAGGCAAACCTACAAACACACATTTCAAACAAAAGAAGCCACAATATTAACTGGAAATACCACTCTATCGCATTTTTGTAGTCTTTCAGTGGGAAGAAGGAAAGAAGAGAGACAATACAACAGGCCAATTATCCTGTCATTTTCAGATTCTTTCATGTAAATTTGTCAAGTGGAATATCCAGATTAAATGCAAAATGATTTTCCTACTTACTTTTCAGACACAAAGAGGAGTTTGCCTGTCTGAAAGCTCATCATCTTGCCCATTACTCATTAGTTTAGTATTAATTTCTCTTATCTGCTAAAATCATCATGGCTGCATTGACAACACCAGTAACTCAGTTAAATATAACATTTAATAGGTTGAAAGTTCCAGATATAAGACAATTATAGTAATGTCATTTTATTAATAGAAACACATGTTCACTAATTCATATATATGAAGAAAAATCTTTATTTCAAATGAACATTTAACACAGACTGTAAGGCAAAACAAACCTTAACAGTGACTTACCAGGAAGCCTGTTCATGTTGACTCCTTGTGCAGAAAGTCCTATTCCCATGTACCTTCAAAAAAAACCAAACAAAATATCAGTCAAGCAAAGAATGGTCAAGGCACAAGATTCCCTGCAGCAGAAATATAGCACTAAAATAAACCCAACCCACACACAAATTATTTAAGAATGACAAAATCACTAAAGATTTTCCATTACTCATGTCTTTTATTGAACCTGAGATAAAATGTCAGTCCCCTTTAGTAACTGACGGCTTTCCAATGTACAATTTCAGCTACTCTTTAGCTCTTAATTGGTAGGAAAAGGACTGGAAAACAATCAGCAATTTAATTTCCAGTTTGGTATTTGTGAGGTATTTTTACCCATATATCAGAAAAAAACCTATTTATATAGGTGATTAACAAGACAGTAACAAACCACCTAAGTGTGGATATAGTATATGAGGACAGATGTCTGCCTAGCCGGAGGTACTGTCTCCAAAAATAGCTGACAGTGGATGCAGAGGACAGAGCACACAGTTGTACTTTCCAAGAACACTCTTTCATTGTTCTGCATGTATTTTACACAATCTCACTTTCTGAACCTTTGTAAGCACTTTGAAAAGGCAAAATCCTACAGCTCCCCCATTCAATTCCTGCCCAACCTATTTTTTCTTCCTACTTGCATTTTTAAAATTGGAAGAGAGAGGAAAAGCATTTCCTGGACAACTTTCTCAAGGATTTTAAAGTCCTGATTCACACCCCACCTCCCTAAAGTCTCTTCTCAAGGTTGGTTAATCACAGTCTACTCAGCTGTTCTTATGGAAGCTCATCTCTACCTCAGTGCTCCTGCTACACTCCCAGTTCTGTAACTTCTTTGAGAAGCAGGGAATAACCAGAGCCACCAGCATCACACAACACAAACCCATAGTCATTATTACAGACAGCAGCATAACAATGTGACCTGTTTTGGTTTCTATTCCTGCCCCTCCTGATCTCTATTATCCAATTTATTTTTTGACTGCAGATGAGAACTGAATGTGGGGATATGGAAGACTTTCTCTTATATCTGCAGGGAGTGCTCCAGCTCTTCCCTGCCACCTTCTTAGTGCACTGGCAGATAAGAGAGTTCTTATTCAATTTCCATATTCCTACTGAGTGTGGAATCTTCTGCTGCTACAGAGATTTCCTTACTATGTGGTGGGTTTTGCCATGTGGTTTTTTGCAATTACGTGTGCAAGCAGCCAGGATCCCAGTCCACAGCTACGACTGCACTCAGGTCTGTGAGAGCAGTGACAAGTGCCACCTCTGCCAACTGTTCAAGCCTGAAGGGAGCTGTGATTCAAAGTACACAACTGCTTCAACTCAATGTAAAAGCACCATCTAAGCCTGAAGCAGTAACACCAGAGAGCTCGTCCTGACATTGGCAGGGCTGAAACACTTGGCAAAAACCTGTCCAGGAGCAGACCATTCTTCTTCTCTGGCAGAACCATCCCCACCAACTCCACCAGGTCACGCCACCAAGCTCCTGACCTCCGAAATTTGTTGGCTGTGACAAATTTTGTTCAAAGAGCAGAACGTGCCTCTTGGCATAGGGAATGGTTCTGATGTCCTGATCTATTTGGCTCAGCTGAAGGTAAAACACTGTGGAACTGTGGCCACTTCATCATGTGGTGGTGTCAGATTCCTTCCTGTCAGTATCACACAGCACAGCTCTGCTGGCACAGGGCCATGGGCCAGCTCCATCCCTCCTTATTGCCTGAGGGTGCTTGTCTGCTCCTCTGCCTCTACATCTGCTGCTGTTGACATTAACAGACCTAGAACTGAACAGCGAGGACACTTCTGCACACAGCCTTGGCACAGCTTCACCGCAATCCCAGCTGCAGCACTTCCATGGGTGCCCTTTGTTCCCATCCCTTGCTGGGTCACTGCACTCTATTGCACCACAAGGGTGGCAACACCAAGGAAAACATTGGAAATTAGAGGAAATAACCTAATTGTCCAACTCAGATAAAATAGGTCATCACCCACTTTGGCTTTCCCTGCTTAACTTCTCTATCTTCTGTGCAGGTTCATCCCCCCCTCTTTTGTGTACAGCAGCAAATCTGATGCACATAACCAAAGACAAAACCTACACAATAGTACCTTTCCATTTTCAGACAACATAGCTTTAAAGTGAGACTGGAAGCTTGTATTTTTGTGAAAAACAAGCACTATAACTCCACAAATTCTAAATTTAAGATTACACTTTAATCTAGATACACAACACTATGGAAATATGTTGCTAAAAAAAAAAAGGAACATGACCACAAGCCTTCCTGGTTCACAGATTTTTGCTCTTCAACTTCTGCTCCCATTTAAAGCTCAAGACAAACTTTAAAAATAAGACCATAATGACTGTAAAACTGTATACAGAATTTGCAGACAACCTAAAATAAAAACAGACTCCCTCACCATACTGAGTTTTAACTCCACAGCTCACAGCTTATATCCAGAACTTCAAATTGTCATAGACTTGACTGCTGGGTTTCGTTTTGGAAAGTGCTGTTTTGCTTTTCCCATCTACAATCAATTTTTATACCAGAAGTAATGGATCAAACGAACTTTAAGATCTATCAAGCCTCAGACAAAAAAAATCACTCCATTCTCTTGAAAACTGGATCTTTAACTCCACCACCCCCAAAAGTACCTGATGCTTTCTGAACTTCTTGGTGCAGAACAGCTTCTCACTTCCTCGATCCCAAATGCTCCAAACCAGTTTTGTGTATGCAACAAATTCAATACTAGTTAAAACAGTATTTGTGGGCATCATCAAAAGCAAACAACTGACTTTTTTTTTTTTTTAAGAGATCGATTATGATATTCAATATAATTCAACATAAATATCTATGGCCGGCCTGCCTGCCTGTATCACCTTTGGTTTTGGACCATAATGGTGTAGAGAGACTCCCTATAGGGTATCCCATAACTGGAGTTCCTCTTTGAGAGACTCAAAGAGCCTCTTAAAAAACCAGGATGCACAGGAATGTTAGCACCCAGTCTCAAACAGGAAAAGAGTAATTTTGGGGGTAATAATACATTTATATCCATTATCCACCATAGGTAAGATGCAAAGCTAAGCAAAAATGACCTCCTAAAACCATCCTCTGTGCAGTGAGCACTGAATGCTTGGAACTGCCCCACACACCTAATCTGAAGCTTCAAAAATGCTGCATCAGTAGACCAATTCCAAATAGAGCAGACTGACAAAAATAAACGCAGACACATGCTGGTGATTCAGTCAGAACAGTCTTGTTTCCACTCACCAGCAGCCTCGGCAGTTACCATAGCACCAAATTCTTCCGGAGTCCTACTTCACCTCAGCCCTGCCCAGTACTGGTTGCTTTAGAAGAAGTGACTGAATCAGCCACACTTAACCAGCAGCCACAACATCAGCTCTGCCCGTTTTATCCACACCCTGGCTCTCCCTGGCCACAGCAGAAGAAAGAAGGACCTTGGTGAAAAGCTCTCATGTCAAAAGATGCTGGCTCCACACACCACCAGCAGGATTGCCAGGATTTTTCCCTCTAGGTCTTACAGCACCATGACTGTGCTAAGATTAAGCTCAAAGAGACAAAGCTTTTTGGGTCCCTTCCCCAGTTCTCAAGTACTTCAGCAGTAAAAACCAACATGCAGCTGCTCCAGCACAGTGACATCCAAACAGGGCAGCGTTCACTTCAGGCTCCTAAGACAACTTGGGTGGTGGACTCTGCAGTGCAGATGTTTTCAAAGCTGCATTTTAAATCTGTGTATTTTTAAAAAATAGCTGTTATTTTTTTGTTTCTGTCAAGAAAAGACTTTCCCTTGGAAAAGATATGTACTTCTACATTAAAATTTAACTCTTAAAGATACAAAAGATCTCAAATGCACTGACTCAGTCAGGAAGAATTATATATTGTCACTGGGCAGAAATTATCTGAAAAACAATGAGAAAAGTTATTTCACAGGAGTGACAACATCTGACTGACCTAAACTGAAACAAAGAGATCTCTTGATGAGAGCGTTACAGAGTCATAGAAGTAGAGGAGACACTGATGGCTGTGTTTAGTTTGTCCCAGAAGGGGAATCCACCCATGAGACGCAATTCTTTCTGTCAAAAGATATTTCTCCAGAACAAACATGATACCCAGAGAACCTGCCAAAAAGTCAACGTAAGAAAAGTTTTTTGTGTAGTCTAAAGCTACTTTGTATGAGCAAACCCACAAAAATCCTTATGAATCCAGCAGAAAAACTTCAGAACAGACCTGCCCTTTGACAGCAAGTGGCTAATGCTGAAATTCCAGGATTTGCATCTATTTGGCTTTTCCAGTGCAGAAATGAAGAATGCACTGAGTAGAACAGAAGAGAACACAGCAACAGAACTCATGTAGACCTGTACTACATTCTTCGGTTTCAAGAATCCCAGGAGCAAAGAACATCTCCCTGGAAAGCACCCAGCACTTGGGAAGGGTTGCTATGTGCAAAACAAAGGCAGAGCAGGAGGGAGAAAGCAATTAGCCCAGGGTCCTCACTGGACAAGTATGCTTTAAACAAAAGGAGGTATTTCTTTACCCAAAAAGGTGCAAGACTTTCTCCAATGAACTTGGACTGAGTACTCATCTCTAACACTAGGTGACAATTAGCAAGGCAGATTTATTAAGGCTCTGCCAGGAAAAGAAAGACAGTTTAAATAATAAATACAGGTTTCCCCTGCATTTACTGTTTAACCTGTCAAAAGGTACCAAGTCAGGATGGTGAAACAATCCCTGCCACTCTTCTTTCAAGTGGCTGTGAGGTTCACCCAGATGGAAGACAAAATTCAACCCACCTGAAAGCTGGGGAAACAAAGGGGAAACAAATACATTGGTTTAGCATTGGTTGGGTAACAGCCACGAGCCTAGAACTGTTCTTTCCTGAGCCAGTCGCACCCTGGCACACACAGGAGGCTGTAAAGAGACTGCCAGGGATGCCAACAGGCACCGAGGTCCAAACTTAAAAGAGTTAAGACCACAAAGGTTAAATAATTTGTTTTGTAGGCCATGACTTCCAGTAAAGCAGTCAGTCCCTGCTCAGTTGTGAACCAACATTAACACAACACGCGGTAGAAGTTCCTGGGATTGGCATTTTATTACGTGGCTCAGCCAAAGCCAAGCAATCCACTGAGCCACGAGTTCAACAAGGGATGTTCCACTCTTCCAGAGGTTTGTGATTCAAAGGCTTCCTGTATCCTGCAGTTTTTTCTAATAACCACACCTATGTGGTAGGAATCCTGTCCTCCCAGCTATCATGCACCCCACTCTTTCAACGTGCACAGTTAAATCTAAAATAAACAAACTAAATTATTATGGCAGAGGTGAATAATAAACCACACTGGTGGCATTTCAGAGACTCTCACAGTCTCCTGTGCAAAGCTCTGAACTGTCATTCTTGTCTGAGGTGGGTCCTGACTTCATGCCAGGTTTAAAGAGTGGCTAGAAATGATAACCCTTATCAATTCACCACTTGAAACCACATTGTCGCAGTCCTGGTGGGGGAAGGGGAACATTGTTTTAAGGCCCTGAAAAAACAAGTTACATCTGTTTAAAAGAATTACCTACGGCATGTAAAAGACTGGATTCCAACTGTCTCCCATTTCTCAGTCTAACAAAAAATATTTTGGAACTGCTTCATAATGGAATATAATCTCTAGAGTGGAAGCGGTTCTGGTTTTATTTGTGCATATTGTGCTGTTCTGTGATGGTGCTTCAGAAATAGCACTGATGGGCTCCAGGAAGAATCCCAATTCCCCAGGAAGAGGTCAGTAAAGACAAATAATGCAAGGCTGAAAAGAAATGGATAAAGGGAAGAAAATAAAATTTTTAAGAGCTCATTAAAAACAACTACAAGTATCCTGAGGCACGGAGAAGTCCATTGTACATCAGCCCTTAGAAAAGGCAGAGAAGCCTGAAAAGCTGAAGACCATGGAAAAGGTGGTGAGTGAGCAGGACAAAACTGAGAGGCAGCAATCTGGTAACATAACACATCTTCCCAGGGTGTTTATGAGTAATTGGTGACAAAATGACAGAGGAAGAATGAAAAGCTATTTTTGATAGACCAAGGTATCACATTCCCAGCTCCCTTCCAATTTTAGGACCATGTTCAACTGGTATCTGCCAGCTGTAAGAAGGGCCAAATCCATGCCTCATCCATGCTACCTTCAGGAAAGGAAAAGACTGATGATGCAGATACACAATGTTTGTAGGAACACTGAAAGATGGAAAATACAGAGTAGAAGCCTTGACGTGAGCACCATTTAAGAAAGAAAAGGCACAATATGAACACCACCAAGCTAAAATCATCACCAAAATCTGTCCAGAATAACCAGTTTCTCCATCTGCTACCCCAAGCATCACCACATCCAAGAGAACCCCAAACCCTGTGGTCAAATGCAAATGTACTTGAAGCAAAGGTGTCCCACCAATTTATTATTTTTTTCACTCTTGGCAGCTGACTCATTCTCCAAGTCAGCTGATATCCAACAAAGTCCACACACAAACCATCTCAGTGACAAATGGTGCCTAAAGTCTGGGAACAGCACAAAGCATTACTGATACTCATTCTCTGATTATTTATTCTGGTTACACCCAACTGAATAAGTAGGATTTTTGTTCAGGTTGCCCTGCTGATTAACAAACCTCACTTCCAAATGCACTGCTCATAGTCACCGAAAATGTATTAAGGAAGTTAAACCGGTTTCCACAACTGAATGGAGTTAAGATTGTTTGACTGCCAGTCTAAGCAACAGAACATTTTTTCTGCCATGAACAAAGCCTAGAAAACAGCAAAGAAATATGCTAGAGTTACCACAGATGTCTAACAGAAAGGCATCCAAAACAGGGCAAGTCATTTAAAGACTGTTTCATTCTGGTGACTAATCTTGCATTTCAGCCCATCACAACACACAGATTCAAAATGCAGCTTGAGCCCCTGTTTTTTCCACTGAAAAACAGAGAGAACAAGATAAATGCAATACCCAAATCAGAAGAAAACACTCCACCACCAGCTTAAGGGGTACTCTCACATCCTTATAGGCCAATTTCCTCTGGTTTAGGCTTGGATGGCAATAATTCTTATTAAAGGAGGATTTACCTGCTAATAATTAATGAAATTACAGAAAGTAGCTGCAATATCTATATAAGATCTGGAGAGGGGGTTAATTATGTGGAAAACATATTAGAGAAAAAGTAACACCTGAAGTTTTGCCAGATGTACTGGTGAAATAAGAACACTTTCTCTTTAAAGAGCAGCTGGGAAAGCACCACACACTGAACTCACAGATCTTTACACGCTGACATCTCCACAACAAGGGACAAAGGCTTCATGTGGACCAGAGCATCAATACAAAGAACTTGTAAACAAGCAGGCAGATTGTAGTGTGGAAACAGAGATCCAGTCTTATATCACAGGTACAATGTAAATCCCATGGCTAGAAAACCAGTTAAAAAAAATTAATCTGGTCACAGAGTCAATATAACACAACACAATTCAGTTTCAGTGGAGAACTGGAGAAAGAGAGTCAAACCTTCAGAGTGGATGATAAATTCTTTAGCTGTTCGTTTCCAGGTTTCTCAAGTGAAAGAAAAAGGTTTTCCATATATAAAAGTTATCCAACTTACACAATTTAATTATTAAACAGAATTCCTTAGACCTGCAAGCTTAGAATATGTAAATAATTAGTTCCCATTATTCTGTGATTTAACTGCAAACATACTCTGAAGAACTGAGCACACTAATGTTTCACATACATTCTGAAGATGTTGATTTTGCTAGAGTTTGCTCTTCTTACCTCTTCTATAACAGATACTCAGAAATAGCAGAGGCAGAGGGGACAAAAAAATAACGAAAAAATAACCCCTTCCTGAAATTCTTCTTCTTCACTGTGTAAAATTTCATAAGCAGCTGAACAAAAAAACTCCAACAACAAAAGTAATTATCACAGTCTGAAATCTAGGAAATCTCAGGCATCAGGCATACCTAAATGCACACATCACAAGTGAAAAAGTTACTAATCACCATCACTGCTTCCATTTTGTTTTGTCATTTCACAAATTATTTTAATGATAAATTGATATTCAGCTATTACAGCGGATGGCCCACAATACTGCTAGAAAACACCCAGTTTAAATTTCCACTTCATTGATAAAAAAAGAAAGGAATTTTAAAAGTTATCAACTGCAAATCTGATATCCCAACCTAATGACTGCTTTACACTGAAAAGCTGCTCTCAGTATTACTCCCTTTTGGAAGAACATAGCAGAACAGTGACAAAAAAATAATAACTTGTATGAGGTGTCATCAATTGACATGAAACCTCTGCAGAAAATGAGTCTTTACACCTGAGAGCACCGAGGCACAGCTGGTAGCTGAGCAAGAAGGACTTGCTTGGGCAATCTGCAAATGGGAACAAGGCAGGAACTGTTTATGGAATCTACTTGGGGGCTTTATTTATGTGCTGGGTTGTTTAAATGAATGTCTGCAGAACAGCATAAATTCAAACAAGCAGACCTACCTGCCAACAGAACAACCCCCTCTCTGTGCTGGTTTTGGATTCTTGGAAACCAGGATGGAAAAAAATAAAAAGGGGGGAGGAAATCAATTATTTACAGGCTTATCAGTGACAAATCAGGGATCACAGGAGAAATCCTCAGCTCCCATAGAATATCCCTTAGCCTTCCCTACAGCCACATCCAGACAGGCAGGGCACTCCAAGGTGTCTGAGCATGAGCAGCCAGTGCTGTGAGAGCGCTCCACGGGCAGGCCTCTGTCAGCATCTGGAACCCATTAGAGCACACGAGCAAAAGGCTTTTCACAGAGCCATCACACTCACCATATGCTGAGGAGAAATGGAAAGTTGGCAAGGAGAAACATAAGCAAGGAAAAGGGGCAGATGATTTGTTGCTAATGTACAGACTGCAACCAACCAACACATCTGACCTTTATTTTTCTTTTTCAGTCAGAGAGAAACTAAGCTATTTTTAAAGTCTGGCTTATGGTGCGGTTGTGTATGAAAGCTAAAGGAAGATTTTAAATAAACTATAGTATGGACTGAGCTCGATTAGCTCTTCAGCCACTCTCCTCAAAGAACTCTTTTCCCCCTCTCCCAGAAAACTGCCCTCCACCTAAGCTAGCACTGACCAACACCTCTGGACAACAGGCTGCACAGCTCAAAGCAACTGCGGAACAGTGCTGGAAGAAGGACATCAGCATTCCCTGGGGCCCCTGGCACCTCCTCTGCCCACAGAGCACGCTTGCTGTGTTTGCACAGAGTCCCCATGGGCAGTGGCTCTGTCCCCACCGGAGAGGTCAGGATGCCAGCACACCCAAGTATCCGTGAGTAAGCAGCTGTCCAAGACCAAACCATTCCTAGAGAAGACAGCTGTCAACAGCAAACTGCCATTGCAAAGGCAATCCACAGGCTGCTGGGCTGTCTGTTCCAGGAGCTGCTCAGAAATAGACAGGAAGCTGCAGGGCAGGTGACTTTTGCCAGAATCCAGAACCTGTGCATCATCAGGGTTGGCCTCTGGAATGTCCTCCCCAGTCACACTCCATCACAACCCAGCACGTGGCTGGGGGAAGGTAAAACCAGTCAAGAAACCAAACTGGTGGTCAGGAACACGCTCCGTCACCCACAGACAGCTCACCTTGCCCCAGCACAAAGAAGACAACAAGAATGACTTGTCCTTCTGAGTCACAAGAGCCTCTAAGTTGTGGGTTGGCTGCCCTACCCTGGTGAGTCTCTCCCTGTTCCTGTTTACCAAGCAGAGATCATCTAATGGGGAAACAGAGGCTATGAGATGTGCTGACAAATCACCACCAAACAGAACCATGTGCTGGAGGGAGAGAGGACAAGAGTTCAGTGCTTCAAATACAGCTAAGGTTGAACTGTTACGAACAGCACTGTGATAAAAGCCTGAGTTATTTGTGGCAGCTCAGGAACAGAAGAGTCACAGGCATTTCTGCCAATCTGCTCATCTGAGGAATGCTGGAAGCAAGCCATCCACAGATTCATAGAGAAGTTTGGACGGGAAGGGACCTTGGGACATTCTTTCTTCATCCTTCTGCCCAAAGCATAAGTAACTGAAACTTCTATCAGTCAGCAGACTAAGGGCTCCCCAGGCAAATCTGATGAGAGAGATGCCAGTGCCTCTCCAGGCATCCTGTTGGGGTGCACAGCCATTTTCACAAAGGAAAATTCTTTCTTATGTCCAGCTGGCATTTCCCTTGCCACAACTTGTGACCCATTGCCTCTTGTCCTTTTGTTCCAGTTGACAACACTCAGGAGACAAGCACACAATGGCTCAGGAATTAACTACCAGCAAGTCTTAAAACAAAACCGTTCAACAACACTGTGAATGGAACTGAGGGTTGCTGCAATCCTACCATTCCATCTCCCAGCTCAGCCCATCCCTTTATTGACTCGCCTTCAATTAATGTCAGGGAAGGGAACCCTGAAAAGTAGTCCTCAATTTAAAGAGGAAAGAAAAAAAAGGAGCAATTTCTGACACTGACATCAATAGATGAAATCATCATCCATTATTTTCTGGCCAGCTTTCCACTAGTTATCTCCCTGAACCAGCTCACCACAGGACGGGGCAGCAGTCTGTCCACACCAGGGAAGGAGTAGGAACACACGGCAAACGCAAGGGCAGAATCCCACAGCCCTGTATCGTCCTCAAGTGCTGTGGAACCACTCCCTGTGTGCTCAGCACAGACAAGGAGGTGAGAAGAGGGCTGGGACTAGAGACTGCAAACTAAGTTCTCCTCTGCTCTCCGAGGATAAGAACCATGTCCCCCTTCAAGAAGTAGCAACAGATCAACCTACTGACAGATCTGATTTGTTCCATGTTACCTAGAAACCTTGTCAAGACAATTTTTCAGTGGTATTGTGGCAGCCTCCCCTCTCTCAGTAAAAACCAAAACAAAACCACACAAAAAACAAACTCAGTAAGTAAACATGACCTCTTATCAACAAAGACTAAATCCACCAGGACAAGAAATGGCAGCCATTCAACTAAAAGTAAGTTTGAATCATGCTTGTTTCTCTCAAAGGATTGTGGTTTTATCTCATGATCAGAGGAAGATCCAAAGCTAAGAAAAGCTGATCAACCTTAAAAGTTTCTTACATACACCAAATGGACTGTGTGGATGCTGTACTTGCTTTGAAATAGCCACCAGTAAATGATTTTACCGATGCTGAGGCAGAAAAGTCCAGCAATGGCAAAGGTAGAGTTTTCATAAATCATTTTGTTTGCTTCTTTAACAAAATCACCTTTCTGGAGCAGGTGTATTAAGGCACAGGGGAGACAAGACAGTGCAAAAGAGGATGTTTTTCTACCAGCTGTGGCAGTGCAAAGCAACTTGTGTCTGTGCTGCTGCAGTCCCTGCCTCCCTCTTCCCCTGTGCTAGCTCTGGAGTGAGCACAGGAGTTCTCAGCCAGCCTGGAAAATGGAGGGAGGCAAAGATGTGTGTTTTGACTGCTAGGATATGATGTGGTGGGAGAAAACAGAGGAGAGAACCAGAGCATACTGGTTTTAAATCCCCTTAGTCCAACGAAACACAAGGGAGAAGTTAAAAAGGTGGTCCTGACACCTGAGTCATCTCCACAGCTCAGGTTTCTCTGCCACAGTGACATCAGCAATCCAAAATGGCACTGCCTGATGCCAATTCAAGAAGCCTCTTAGCAGAGCATGTCACACGCAGGCAACATCTCTTGGCAGGCTGCAAAAAGGCATCGTGTGAGTTCTGGGATTCTTACTTCTCCATTAAGAGCCACTGGGAGCTTCCATCCCATTTCTTATCTGAAACTTCTTCGTTTCTGTTGTTTATTAGCAAGTGTCAGTATCTAACCAGAGTGCAGAGCCCTAAACTAACAACTGTGAGCACAGAAAGACAACAGCTTTGAGCAAAATCAGACTCCTCAACTTCCTGAAATTCATTTCACCAAAGCCCTTCTTCAGTAAGTCTTGTTCCGAAACCAAATCACTCACATTTTAAACCTAAGTGTGAAATGCCATCACAAACTCCAGAAGGAGATACAGGAAATAACTTCACATCTTTACCTCACTACTTCATTCTAAAGTCAAATAACCAGCTCTAGGGCAGAGGCTTTACAGCGGACATACCCATTCTGGAAAAGAGCTCAGAAGGATTCCTCTTCCTCTCCCCCTGCTAAAGGGCTTCCAGGGTTGTTCCTAGGGACAGGCTTTGCCATTACACTGCTTGAAAACTTCATTCCCTCAATCCTTTCTTTAGATGTCTGGACTTTCAATCCTTTAAACTGAAGTCACCACGGTAGAATAAACACTGGTGGGCCTCCTCAGAAGAGATCTCTGTCACAGTTCACTAGTACAGCACACTGAGCCTCCAGCAGGAACAATTCAAACTATTAAAGGTGAGACACACAAAAGCACCTTCTCAAGTGACAGCCAGGCAGCAGCTACAGTGGAAATTCACAACCACAAATCCCCAGCACCACCCCGTGTGAGATAAAAGTTGGATCTGCCTCTACCAGCAAAAGAAAAACAAGGCACAGGAATGGCTGAGACATCAGAGAGGCTCTCAAAGCCTCGCCACTGCCCTGACTTGGGATCAGAGGTATCAGCAGCTCCTGTTCAGGTTGCTGTGTTAACACATATGGTTTTGTCTCTTTGGAATTACTCCTGGAAGGTCACTGTGATTACAGAATACAATAAAAACAACAGATCATTAATACAGAAAACTCTGATCTTGGGAGACAAGCAGGAAATTCCACTATCTCCCTTTAAGATTGATCTAGACTGCAGTAAGGATTAAGTGCTGTTCAGTGACCTTTTGTAATTTGATTTCTTTGGAAAACGGTCTTGAAGCTCACTGCAAATTATTTCAGTTTTAGCAGTTACATAAACTAATCAAGGGCAGTGTTTCAAAACAGACAAGCAATTAAGAGCCAGGTCAGTGAAATGAAGGAATAAGGATGGTCTTTTCCCTGCATTTGTAAGGAATTCAGCCCAGCATCCACCTCTGCAGATAACCTAGTAATTATCAAGGGCCTAAATGCAGCACAACCCGAGATCCTTCGCAAGTCCCTTTACAAGTAGGCCACTTCTCAGTTCAACAATGACAGAAAAAAATTCAACTGTTACAAGTTGTCACTTTCATTTGGCTTTGAGACGGAACATTTGCTGCCCTTCCTCACAATGCTTAAACTGGTCAGAGTTCAAATGTCATACTTGAAGGACCAGATTAATTAATTACACCCAATCCCTCCTGCTGCGTGGCTTTTCCTTCCGGATAATATTCCTGCCATACTCATCCTTTAGCAATGAACAATGCCAGGCACATCCGCACTCAGCAGGCTGACACCTTTATGATGAGTAAAAATGAAATCCACATTAGCAGGAGAACTCCAGACCTTCCTAGGAATGCCCCTTTATTGCTTTCCCCAGTGCTCCGGTACTCCTAGACCACTCTTCACCAGGTCAACACCACTGCAGCAGCCCAAAATTAAGCTCAAGGTTCCTCCTTTCTGCTTCACTTCATTTCTAAGGCATCATATTTCCAGAAATCAGAGTGACCAGACCTTGCCAGCAAGAAGAAAACCTATTTTAATTCAAATTGCACTGGAGACGCACAGTTCACTGGATTTTTTAGAAGTGCCCATCTCAAAGAGCTCAGGACGCAGCTCTGCCAGTGCCTCTGCTTCCAGGACATTCCACCTCCTTCACATCTATTCACCAGGAGGACAAAACCTGCCCATGCTGTACCTGCCCGCTACACCCAGCAGCCACGGGACCTCGAACCCTTCCGGAAAGGAGGCCAGAGTCCAGCAGAGCTGCCAGACACACATCCCCAGCCACTGAGCTGGAATGAGGCACTTACCCATCTCTACCTTTACTGACGATCTTCACTTCAAAGTAATAAATGCCACAGGCTGCGGGGATGGGGTGAGTGGCCCTGACCGAGGCAGCATCTTTGTGATTTTTACCGTGACCTAAGAAAGAACAGAAATGTAAGTACTGAGGGGATCTGGCCTCTCACGCATCCTGATCCAAAACCTCACTGTCTGAAGCCAGCAGGGATCTGTTTCTACACGGAGCCAGCCATTTAAAGCACACTTTCCAGAGAACCAGCATATACAACCCTACACTGCCACCAGGAACAATTCCTACAGCACAAGCATTTCAGCTTTCCCTTTGTTTTCGCTATGAAGATCCTGAGAAAGACTCTCAGTACCACCTCTCCCCCTCCCCACAGACATAATTTGAAGACCAATGTACACAGACAGAAGACAAAAATGATTACACAAGAGGGGAATGACATCAGTGTTTACTAGCCAGGCAAGAAAAGGAATAATCAGCTCTCCGCTGGGTGGGTAGGGAGAACAGCTCCAATAGCGAGCAAAGAAAACATCACACTACGAGTCTGTGAGCAGCTATTTCGTGTAAACCCGAAGAGCCACAGCCCCAGTTACGCAGCGTGTCGGGGCCATCCGACCCCTCGGCCGGGTTTAAGCAGGATGACAGAGTAAACAGACGGTCTGGCTGCACCGGGCCCGGGCGAGCGACACTGCACAGCGTTATATAAGGCCACACACTCCGCCGGGGAGAGCCCCCGGCTCCCCAGCGCCTCCGCTCCCGAGCCCGGGCAGCCCGGCCCGAGCAGCCCAGCCGGGGCCCGGGGCCAAGCAGACGCCCCCCGACCGGAGCTCGGCGCCGCCCGTCCCCGCGCTGCTCCCGGCGCCC
>VYZT01042261.1:194498-210198 GCA_013400735.1 Pomatostomus ruficeps | reverse complement strand
CGAGCGGCGCCCGCGCGTCAGGCGCTGCGTGGGCAGCTGTGGCGGCGCGCGAGGGGGTCCTGCGGGCGTGGCCGTTGCCATGGTGACGCGTACACGGAGCGCGCGCGCCGCGGCGGGGCCGGAACCGAGCGCAGCCACGGGCGGCCCCGGACAGCGGGGAACGGGAACAACAGCGGCCCCAGCACAGCCGGGAACGGGAATAACAGCGGCACAGCCGGGAACGGGAACAACAACAGCGGCCCCGGACAGCCAGGAACGGGAAGAACAACAGCGGCCCCGGACAGCCAGGAACGGGAACAACAACCGAGGGCCCCCGGCTGACCCGCTGCACCTCACACAGGCTGTGCTTCTCAGCTGCATCCATAAGGATATACACTCTTTGTATATATCTATATATATTTGTATATATATAAATCTATGTCTTGAGAATAAAAACTAAAAAAGTAAAAAGCAGTAAAAAAACTAAACTCCTGCTGCGAAGCCACGCCAGGAGGAAGAAAAAGATCTTTGAGCTGAGTTATAGTATGAGCTCATTCTTCTGTATATGACACACATAATTCCATGTTTCCGTTCTTTTTCCATGTCTCCATAGCAATAAACAGGCCCTCGTCGTCATTCCAAAGCCATGATTCTCGCAGCAACCGGAGACCTACTTAAGGCAAGAGCTGCAGGTTCTTGGACTGACTAAAGAGAGCTCCCAGCAGCTGAAGTTACAGGTCTGGCACAAGGTTCTCTTGACAGTATGATCTTCCCTTACTTGAGAGAAAATTTATATAGTTATATATTTAGACTTCATATTTTAGACTAGATACATAGTTATAATATAAATATATATATCTCTACAAGCCAAAGTTTGATACAAAAAGTTACAACCTCTGAAACTCCAGACTGCCAAACAGGTATCAACTGTTTGAAATACATCCAGTCTAAGGAGAAGGCTCCAGTGAGTTAAAGAATTCCAGTGAAACATCCAAATCCAACGTCAGCCCAACAGTGTGACGGGCAGCAGGTGCAAAGCACTGTCCCCTCCCATGAGAAGTGGACTCTGACAATCACTGGAGAAGGGAATCCCATCCCTGCAGGACATGCAGACAGTGCTCCCAGCAGAGCTTCTCAAAGGACCCTTTCCAACACTTCAGTCACACTGTATCAGCAGAAAATGCTCTTTGTTGTATCAATGGAATTACGTTAAAAAAAAAAAAATCCTTGAAAAATGCCTGCCCTTTGGATTGGCATTCCCTGCTGAAGAGATTTTAACTCTTGGCCATTATGTCCTTTAGGGTTGTGCAAAACCGGTTTAACTTCCAAGTGCTGCTGCCAAGAGCTGGGTTGGATTTCCAGGAGTTCCTACGAACTGTGCCATTTGGCTGTAGCTTTAGGAAGCTATTCTGCACACACAGCATAACCCAGAGAGAAGGATCCATTCTTGCAGCAGGATTTAGGACAGGCTCAGGATGGGGAGAAACAACTCGTGTCACACTGACTCTCCAGAAAGACACTGAAGAGAAAGTTCAACACCCATCTCCATCCCTCCAAAACAGGTGACGGGCGTTATTCTTTCTGCATTGTTTTACAAAGTCACAGTCCTGGGCACCTGAAATCCTTTGCTGTGTCAGACCTCATTCCTAGTGTGGTTCATGTTCACTGGAAGCAGCACAATCATACACAAGAGTTTTGTTTTGTTTCCCTGTATGAGGAGCACAGCACAGACCGGCTCCCTCACGCAGCAATTGCCTGTACAGGAACACCAGTGGAAAACAAAGGAGCACCATGGCTCCCAGTGGGAGCAGAGCAACAGAAACCACACAGGTGTGTCAAAAACACGAACACCTGGCTGCCATGAAGAGCACCAACACAGCTAAATGCCTGTTAGGAACATTTTGAGCACCACAATGCAGGAGCCTCTCAGCTCACTGGCATAAGGAGCACTGGCATCACACAGAACACATGTAACATTTTATTTATCAGAGCTGTACAAGTATTCAAAGGTAACATACTGAAGTATAAAATAGGCAAACTGCTTGTAACAAAGGCTGGTGAGACCCAGCAGGGTGGTGTGGTGGCCACAGCACAACCTGCCTCCACTCAGGAGAACATCCAGCAGTCATTGCCTGACTGGTTGGAAAAGCATCACCTGCAGCAGTGACATGGAACAACCCCCAGCCAACCCCAGGGGCAGGCCATCTTCCCACCCACAGGGGCCATCCCTGCACCTTCACTTGCAGGGGATCACTTTGTTTCCACTCATAGCAACTGGAATCAGGAGCTTACGGTACTCCAGAGGGAGGTAACGCTCTATCAGCACATTCAGCGGCATCTTGTCTGTCACCAGCCCTTGCCTTTGTCCAAAAAGAGAGCAGAGAAGAAACAAGAGTTGTTAGTGAAATGCGTTTCCATTCGGTATCAGAGTAAAGTTGTCTTGCAGTGATGTTTTTGCATCTAAGAGCTGAAATGCTCTGGCTGCTTGTGACAAACAGCCCCAGACTGGTGTTTGCAGGCAGCTCCTGAGCTCCTGGGCATGGTGCAATGCCAGGATTGCCCACACAGCAGAGCAGACCCAGAGGGTTCCTGCAGCCCAGCTTCCCACGGAGCTTCCCACTGTTTACCGTGGGGATATTCATCTATATTGATCAGGACCAAACGAGGCTCGTTGCTTTTTTAATTCACAATCCACCTACCATGGGATAAATTCTACCATTTGAAGACATGCACAGAATGATGTGACAGAAGGAAATAGCTCAGTACCCAGATTTTTTTACAGTCACAACTCAGAGGTGGTTGGTATTTGTCAACTGTGTAGGCCGTGTAGTTTTCCAGTACACCATTTAGCTGACTAGCTTGAAAAAAATCAGCATCTCCCAGTTTCGTAGAAAGAAAAAAAATACAGCATTTATTCACGCTTTTCATGTGGAAGGAACAGAAATACTGTTCTTATGCATGAGCTAGCAACAACTCCTGATTTCTTTATGAGGCAGTAGAAAGGCATGAAGACAGCTAGAACAAGGTGAAACAACTGCATGGAATTCTCAAACCAGAGCAACTAACCCATCGTGCCTCTTGGCCAGTTCATACCGACCTCAGCACACACCTGTCAGGTGGGAAAATTAAATCTCTGGATCAGGACAGCGACAGATTATTCTTCTTAAGCAGCAGCACCAGCTCTACCTACAGAGGCCCATGCAAAGCCAATGTCACCAGCTGTGCCCTGCACTATCCCCCAGGTGACTTTAACACCACATCTGAAACTCTTCCAGTGGAGATCAAGAACAACAACCCAGAGTAATGACTTTAAATGAAAAGTGGTGGATTGCTTCAGGCCTGACAGAGTTTTACACACAGCTTCCAAGCCAAGAAGAAATCCTTTGTGTTTTGGTCACAGAACAAAGTAAATTCAGGCAGGAGATGGGGCAGCTGGAGGAGTCCAGAGGACAGAGCATGAGTGAGGCAGCTCTGAGAACAGCTCTTCCAGGCTGCTGTCCAGCAATGTCGCTGTTAGGAGGCCAGCCCCGGCTGCCTGGGATGGAGGCTCCTTCTCTTGCTCTGGAGGAGAACTGTCAGTTTGGATCCCAAGTATCAGCTTGTGCAGCAGCAGGAAGAGGTGTAATTTGTTTGGAAGAGCAAGTCACCAAAACAGACAGCAGGACATGTGAAAATGCTCACAGTGTCAGCTGCAGATGTTTTTAGCAAAGAGATCACTCAAGGATGCAAATAGTACAGCCCAGTCTCCCTCTCAGCCATTACTCTACTTTTTCTACTCATTTCCCAGACATTACTCCTTCACCCTTACAAAAATCCCTCTCTTCCTGGTTCCTCAGATGACTCCTTGCACTCACAACCCCTCACTACTTCCTCTTGCCCCTCCATCACCACCGAGTGGTGCAAGGGATGCACCTGGGACAGAAGTGGCCTCACACAGAGTAAATCTCAAGATCCCACACTCACCATGCAAACGCTGCTGGTGCACACCCTGGCAACAAGCGGGTGTCACTGGTCTATCAAAGCACCACCAAACACTACTGCAGATTAGTAACCATCCTTCCATTACCTTCTCATGAGGACTTCCAGGTCTGCCAGCTCCACTGTCTTCCTCCCTGCATGGTGGGCATAAGCTTCCAGATCATCGCTCAGCTGCTTGAAGTATCTCTCGGAGCTGAGGGAACAGTGAGGAGGGAAATCAAATCAGACTGAAGCGTGTGAACAGCAGCTACTCACCCACTTCTGCAGGGCAAGTTGCACTAGAGCTGCTCATTGTGCAGGTCACAGTCTGCCAGGGAAAGCTGGGGGAGAAGAAACTCTGCAGCCCACAAACAAAGCTTGGCTTCTCAGCCCAGGCTCCCCGGAACTTCACTGCCAAGACAGCTGTGAAACAGCTGCACATCTGACAACCAGAACCTTTCCCAACCTTCCCACACATGCAGGAACACAGGCTGACACCAGTGAGAGAGAAATCAGCACTGAGGGTCAGACTATTGGCTGCTGCAGTGACACTGTTCAAACAATCCACAGATTTTATTCATGGAGGTAACACAGTCTAAGGATTCAAAGAGCTGAGAAACCTGGATTCCAAAGGAACACCGCACACCCTGACTGTGCCCAGCACAATGCCCATTGTCCAAAGCCATCCTGCCCATGGAAACTGATAATGACAAGACTGTGACTGGTACAATTTGTTGGGACAAAACACAGATGCTCCTGCAAGGCTGCATTGATCAGATACCCACACAGCAGCCCAAAGCCCTTTGCACATTTCTGCCCATGTTTTTACCAGGCCTCCCAAAACTCCTTCTAGATGAAGAGAGAGGGCTGTCAGCTTGCCAGCAACACTCCCAACCTCTTTATTACTTCAGGAGAGAAAAGAAAGAAAAATCCCCAACACTAGAAATAATGGGAGAGAGCAGTTGTTGCTACTTACCATTTTTCAACAATTTGGAATGCATCTCTGGTCACTGGCATTTTAACAAAATGCCTGAATATCTCCTTTATCAAACTCCTTGGTACTTGAGGCTCACGTGGTTTCCTCTGGGATGTACCCGATCTCTTTGGAACTATCTTATGCTGTAGCTGCTGCAGGGGAGACCTTTGAGGGCAATTGAAAATTCACACATTGAAGGAACAAAGCCAGGGGAGAGGGAGAGAACAGCAGTGTGAGTTTGGAGAAACCCTAAGCTGAACTGGAAGGGAGAAGAGCTACCTTGAGCTCTGCATTCTTCCTCCCTCCCAATTCTTCAAAACTCTCATGCCCACACAGGGCAGTTTGCAACAGTTCACAAGGCATCGTGGCCTTGAGAAAAGCAATCCAGGCTCAGGTTCCCTTGATTCCAGCGTGCTCACGTAACACACTGTCAGCAAACCGGAGTTCTCTCCAATACATGACTGCAGTTTCCACTGCATCCCTGCAGGATTAGTTTTCCAGTAGTGCACAAAGTTTAAGGCACCACAAGTCACTTCTGCATCTGTGGACAGGGGAGGCTGCTCTGCAGGGAATCCTTCTACACTATTAAGACCTTTAATGGGGGCCTTTTTTAGTGGGTTTCACCCCCCTTAAAGAAGACTGTAAGTCCTAAAGGAAGTTACAATTGTCTTCCGTTCTGAAACAGGAAAAATTGTAATATGGAGGAGTTAATTGAAATCCATGGGTTCACTCAGTACACAATTGGAAAACAGAAAAAAATTAGAACCTCAGGCTAACACAGGCAAAACCCCCCGAGAGTGTGTGGACCACTTGACTCTCTCCGGTCCATCTGTATGTGGGCACAAGAATTTCATCTTCATGTTTACTGCTTTAATAGACAAAGATCTGAAGTCATCGGCTAGAAAATTCCTCCTAATCCCTAGGACCCATTGCTAGTGGTTCTGATGAAGCATATGGCTTCACCAAATTTCTAGCTAACAGGGTGCGTATGTTAACTAACTTGGAGTAATGCAGAGGACAGGTTCACTTTCTGCATCTAGGAGAGCTCCATTTTATAGTCAGCACACGGCAACTGCACACAGATTTAGGCTTCTGCAATCAATACAACTATGTCTTTCCATGTGATCAATGTCTCGTCACCTGTAATTCCCCCTCTTCTGCAGAGGCCTCTGCATCCCATACTGGAGTCTATGGCTCCAGAGTGACTTCCCAACTGAAAAGCTGCTAGCACAAGTTTTGGCCTTCAGCACAAGAAAATATTACAAGAACGTTCACTGGAAAGCCTTAACGCATCAGACCTGCTCTGGAAGAGCACTGACATTGACTCAATTCACTCTTCACTCAGCTGCTAGAGCAGTGAAAGAACCAAAGCCTTCAGAGCAGCTGGCAAAGCTGGGCTCTGCTCTGCCCCCAGCCCCACTTCTGCCAGACCACTGCGGGATGTGGCTTGGGCTTACCTGGGAGCAGCAGGTTTTGCAACACGTGGAGTTGACAGCAGGAGTTTGGAGCCTGGAGCACGGACAAACGCAGGAGTCTTCAAGGAAACCTCTGGGGAAAAAAGTGCTTGAGGAACTAAAGTCTCTTTCCAGAGCTCCCAGAGCACGCAGTGCTGCTGCAGCAGGCAGAAACCCAGCCACCTCCCCACACGCCTGGGCCGGTGTCACACTCACTGTCTGTGCTCTGGCTGCTGCAATGCCACCCCCCCACAGCTCCTGCCACACAGGCTGGTGGCTCCCCTCAGCCCCCGTGCTGGCTGGGCAGGCTGCAGGGACACACACTCAGGGCCAGGCTGCAGGGGCCGATGGCTGGGTTAACTTGGGTTGTCACACAGCTGCAGCCTTTTTAACCAGAGAGAACTTCAAAGTCTGCAAGCTCCCTCACTGTCATCTTGCTAAGCCACTGGCAAACTCTCCTGAACAAAGGGACAAGCTGAGCTACAGAATCACATTACAAGGGCCAGACTATAAACTTCTCCCTGTTTGCAGATTTTTGTAACTCCCTCCAGGCAAGGCTCCTGTTATCAGCATCTCACCAGTTCTCTGCTATGAACCCACAGCAGTTTTCTCCAAGTCTAATCTGCACTGTCTAACTTCCCTCTTGCACTTCTTAACAAGTGAAAGCAGGAAAGAAAACAATGTTAACAGAAATACTAAGCAGCTTCCTAGAAGAGGAGTGATCGTGCAGGGCTTCTTGCCTGACAGCTTCCCTTGGAAGCTGAATGCAGCCCAATAATCCAGCCTTTCTGGTAATGGTGTCAGCTTCCCAAAGATCCCTTAAGAGCTTGGACACGTGTCCTGTTAGAGAAGCCAAGCCAAACTACTCGGGGCTTCAGGTACTACTGAGAGTTAAACTCCTGGCTGAAAGGCCCAGAAATCTCTCGGAGAAAGCAGGGCTGGCTGAACTACTGTGGTTGCCTGCATTGGCTTCTCCTGAATAAACATTTCTGTGCATGGAGGGACAGGGAGCGGGATGTAGGGAAAGGGACTGGTTATGCTGAGGTTTCCAAGGCAAGATTTATGACAAGAGGACATTTTCCCCTTTTGATCCTCTCCTTGTCCAATGAGACCTGTATGGTGCTACTCTTACTGTTCCACAGGAAGGAAAGAATATATTAGAGGATATCCCCGTGTCACTGTATAAACCCACTTTGCACTGAGGTTCATCTGTTTTGTGCACTTTCATTACCTTCACCTCAAAAAGTACAAGATGATCTTGGTCTCTGAAGCACCTGATGAGCCAGTAATGATCTGGCCTTAGAAACAGCAGCCACCAGTTTCCCCTGGACTATCTGATGGACTAAACAGTTAATAACATTATTAACCTCTGCTGTTCTTCAATCTAGGAGGAAAAAATTCTCCAAATGCTGCTGCTGCTGCAATAGTTCCTTACCTTGACTTGAAGGGTGTTCAGCTTCATCCTCAGCAGACTCTTCCACTGAATTACCAAACTCTAGGATGATAGCCTGGTCCTGTAGTTCATCTTCTTCATCGGTTTCATCTAATGGAGTCATCCCAGGTTTCTCAAACGAGGAAAAGGCATGAGAGCGCCTGCCCAGACTTTCAGCTCCGATGCCTTTGGTAATCTCGCGTTCTAGATTTCCAAAACAAGAAAAATAAAGCACTGAAACAAGTACCTTTGCCTGATTCTGGAACTTCCGTTAGTAAATCAATCAAAGATACCTGCTCTAACTATAAATTTCTAAACACTACTGCAGTACAATTTTGGTTTCCATTTAAATAAAATACAGTTCTTCCATCTTAAAATTACAAAATTGGTTTGACATTTCCCCAGTAATTAGCCCAGATTCCAGAATGCAAAGAAAGTTAAGTCTCTCAGCACTGATGCCAGTCCTGCAGCATGAGGGATCTCTGGCACTAGAGAGCTGTCAGCATTAGAGATGTCCTCACCAGCTCCGGGAGAGCCGTGGCCTCCAACGCTGCCTTCTGCCAGTTCCTCTCCTGCTGAAGGGGCCATTTCTGTTTCACCTCTGCTGTTCTGTGCTGCAGTTATCTGCAATTCTGCTTTTTCAGCCAGTTGCCTCTCCAAATGTTCAGAATATCTAGCACTTGCGCCATGTTCTGCAGCTAAAAAAATAAATTCTATCACACATCTTACCTACAAAAAAACCCCAACCAAGCACCAGCACACAGTTTAACCACCACTAGAATTTATTTGTGATAAAAATCAGCCATAAGCTGTAAATAAGAAAAGCAGATGCAGCTCCCTTTACAGTTGAGAAATGCCCAACTTTTCCTGTGTTTGCTCCACAGCCACCTGATTAGGGGCACATCAGATCCCAGTGAAGGAATTTTACTTACAGTAAGCAGAGCTCCTCCAAATCTGCCATCTCTATGGCTATACTCAATTTTGGTGATTGTGTGAAAGATCAATTTCTTTTCCTTTAAATCTAATACCTGGAGTTTGTGCTCAGACTCTCCTCCTCATTTCCTCCGTTTTTCTGAATAAACAATTTTGTAGGAGATATATTCTATTATAAAGAGAAGAGCGTCTAGCGTGGTTTTAACCATCCTGGACAAGCCTCTGGCAGGTAGGATGAAAAATATACAGACACGTGACTTGCTTGTGTTTAAAAACTTGAGCTAGTGACTACTTAAGTATTCCTTTCTTCTTTATACTACATATATAGTCCACATATCTTTACCATGTAGCTCAGTTAAGCAGAAACCCACACAGGTAATTAGCTGGAGAAAATTGGACACTCTCATAATGCTGTCACTTGCTGAAAGGTTTGGAAATCTTTGCTGAGTCCAGAACTAAAAGCTGTCAAACTGCACTTTTACCATCCTCTCCGGTGTCTGAGAGTTTTCACACTCAAAAGTACAAGCGTGGCAAGGCCTTGGGACCCCCAAACCCAAGTGAAGGGCACAAGGAAATCTGGCCAAAGGTGGTGCAAAAATCAGTTCTATCAACCTCACTAACCAGAATATTGGGCTGCCTACAGCAACACAGGGCCTGAAGTGAAGTGAAATATTAACTGGCTTAGATTAGCCAGATGTATTCCTTGCCAAGAGAGAGCTCTTCATCTTTTCTGCGGGAAGGGGAGCAGTACTACAGACCTGCCAAAACATATGAACCTTTATTCCACTTGCAGTCATAGTGAACAAAGCAAATACTGACAAGTCACAGCCCACTTTTAGAGACCTTGTCTGGGAATGTCAAAGTGTCTCTGGTATGACTTGAATTATTTCCAGCACCTACTGTACAATTAAATCTTATTTTACTCTGCAAGTCACCTGAAAAACTCTGTTTAAATGTGATTATACTCCATTCCCTTTCTACACTGAAAGGACTTCTTACCCTCTCGGACAATCTTTTCCTGTTCCACTCCATTCACTGTATTAATCATCTCTTCTTCTGTATCACTTATTTCTAGGTCTTCAATTATATGGGACACAACTTCTCTCAAAGATATGCTGGAAAGATTTAGAGTGCCTGGGGATCCCAAATATTTACTTGAATTTCTGGAGGACAGAGAGGAGCTCCATCTATGAACAGCTAAAAGAGATCATTAGTGTCTCCTGGTAGCTTTCTGAACTTTCTTTTAGCTTTCCTGGTAAATAAAAAACCAACCAAGAAGGACAAAGACAACACACAAGAAACACTTGCTCGTACTTGAAGCAGTTTAGGGCATTCGCATTGAATCTTAGGAACCAGCTGGAAAAGTCCTTGCAACTGTTTTTCAGTTGACACTGAGGAGCAACACTGACAGCAGCCTCCTGTGGTAGAGGACAACTAGGTCGCCATTAACTTCTGGCATGAATGCCTTACTAACCCAGCATCTTAAAGATAAGCTCACTCCCCCTCATCTTCCTCTCATTTGGTCCAGTCCCCTATTCCACACTTTTCTCTGCATTATCTATCCCTTTGTCCTAAAAATGCCTGCCACTGAGCTCCTCTGAGCAACTAACCCTTTTCTGTTGATTCCTTCCCTCGTCCTTTCAGAACAACTTTTACTTGCCATACAAGCAGTATGAGGAAAACATGTTCCCATTTATGCAAGCAGGACAAGGCCAGGGAAACGAATGCCAAAGAGAGGTATCAGACACCAGGGAAAAACTGGCAAGCAATAGGAATTGTAAAACATTGGTACAGAGCGAGCAGGGAGGCAACTGCCACTGTCCAAGGATTTCTAAGGCCCTGGAGACAATGAAGTGGTTATCTGTGACAAGTGACTACACCACAGTGAAGGTCTGGACTAGGAACTTCCAGAGATTCCTTTCAAATCTCTCTACATGTCCTACATATTATCTCCATATTTTTTGTGACCAATTTAGAGTGCCCACTTCTGGGGTCCCAGTAGAAACGAGAGATGGACACAGTGGAGAGTCCAGCAAAGGTCCACCATGACAGGTAAGGGACCGAAACATCTCTCCAAGACGGAAAGGCTGAGAGAGCTGGGATGGTTCAGCCTAGAGAAGAGAAGGCTCAGGGCAGATCTCACCAGTATACACAGGTGTCTGAAGGCAGGGTGTAAGGCAGACAGAGTCAGTGGTGCCCAGTGCCAGGAAAAAAGGCAACTGGCAGAGACTGGAACATGGGAGGCTCCATCTGAACATAAGGAAGAGTTTGCAGCCTTGACCTTTGGAGACTCCTAAGAGCCACCTAACAGGGTCCTGAGCAACCTGCTCTATGTGGCCCTGCCAGAGCAGAGGGGTTGGAGAAAATAACCTTGAGGTCTTTTTCTACCTCAACCACTCTGTGACTTCAGATAATACCTGCTAAGCCTAAGCCTTAACCTGTAGTACTCACTGCAAACCACCTCCTCTTCAGAAAAAGAAACATGTTCCATTAGGTTACTCTGCCGGGAACGATCTTGCTTATCTTCTTGCTGTTTTCCAGGTGTTTCTGGAGATACACGAGTCATTCTGTCAACATGCTCATGATCAAGGCTTGAGTTCTTGGAGTATCTTTCAGTCCTTCCCTCATTCATGCCCACACCAGATACCAGGCCCTCCGGCCCTGCTTCCTCTTGATCTTCATCAGAAATCTGGCTCCTCTGTGCTGAAGTTTTCGAATCTGACAGCTGGGGTTCAAGGGCAGAAAGGTTATTTTGGCTCTGTTCATCCAGCTGGGGCGGAACAAAGAGCTCTGTGCTGTTCATCATCATTTCCGCATCACTGGTCAGGATGCTTGTTCGAATCCCAGACGCAGATTGTGAGTCCACAAGATAGTTCTGTCCTGTTTAGAAAGTTTTAAAACAAATTTTATGTGAAAAACTGTTCAAGGTCACAGGGACATACTTTACTACCAGGACTTATGTAATTCAAAATTTAAGTCATTCAACCAAATTTTACTCCTCCTCAACAGATCAAACACTGAAACTGTATGACCCTGCTTCAGTGATCCCAACTATCCCTACCAAACCAACAGAGACCTCAGCACCCACAGATGAAGATGATCCCAAACAATTCTTTTGGTGGTTTAAATCACCAAACTGGGCAAAGCACACATTTAACTGCATAGAATCAAAGGAACTGCTGAGGCAGAGCCTCATTCTTATCTTGCTTTCCCAATTCCATTATATTTCTGTGACTGTGTGAGTAAATTTTAGATTCTAAAATACGGACCATGCTTCAGTAACTGCTTCTAAAAGCCCCCTTATGTAAAGCCCTGCCTTCCAAAAGAGAAATAACAATACAAAAGAGACCTTTGCTCTTGAGCAGGTTCTGTTCCACTCTGCCTTCAAAAGCTTGCATGTCAACAGCCTTGCGGGTTTTTGGCCTCCGGAGCAAGCCCCTCTTTTCAACGGTGTCTGGGGCCATCAAGGAACCCACAGACATACGAAGGGATCTGTAAAAAGAGGGAAGAAATAATTTGTCAAAATCACACACTCCCCTTTTACCCTCAGAGTACAGACATGACGGCACTAACAGCGACACATTTCACAGAACTAAGGGAAATTTCCCCCAAAATCCCTTGAAGATTATATGTCAGTCTTTAAATAAATTGTTTATTTTCATGGTATCACCCAACACCATGACATGTATCACAGAGATCAGGAAGCAGACTGTTCTACAGCCTCCTCCCTGAGACACTGCAACACTACAGCTGACAAAAGCGTCAGAAATTTTAAAAATTTTAAATAACAAAAATGAAGGGAAAAGAAAAGTTTGAGAGTAAAGACATACTCTAGATGACAGTGGGGTGGTAGGAGGACATCCCAACAAGTTTAAGAAGCTACTTACTATCAATACTCTCAGCAAAGTACAGCTACCAACACCCTGTGACTCTTTTGAGATGTGCTGCTCTTCACCACTTCAGATGCGATCACACTTAGGACAGCCAGGAGTTAAGACACTTCAGGTTAAACTCACCGTGACATAATTGTGCTGTCCAACGTTGTCTGAGCTAGAAAAAGGTGATGGCACATTAGTTGAGAAATTACCCTTTACACACCAGGCTACAGAAACATTCCAATGGATCTTCCTCTTTTCAGAGCCAGTCCTGCTACAACCCTCAAACGTCACACTTTGGTGCAAACAGAATCAGATAATGAAGTCACGTCGCTATTTCTTGTCTACATTTCAGAATTGCATGTTAGAAATCTCTAATAAGCAATTTCTGAAAGGGTAAGAAAATAGTTATTTCAATGAAAGTTTAACATGGCATATACACTCAGATTTAGTAATTTTAGTTTTACCACATTAATAGCAAGATGTTAGGCCTTGGTCGCAACCACTCTTCAGCAACCCAACCCAAGCACATCTGGAGCTTCAAAAGCACAGATAACCATTCCACAGACTCTTGATGAAACTGGAACTCAAACCTGTTCTACTCACAAAGTCATAAGAACTCAAAAGCAGCTCTGGAGAGCAGAGACATAACCCTGCTCATAATAGAAAATATTAGAACGCGCCCCCTCTGCTCCTGCAGAGCTGCTGCAGCTCATCAGAACTGTTCAGACCAGGTACCAGGCTGAACAATGACAGGGTGATTACATAAACCACGGGGAGGTGTTCTATCTGCCTCTGCATGTTTTAAACTGCAATAAAATGAAAGTTGTATTTACCAAATTTGCAAATTTATGTTTCAAGGGAAGACTTAGTCCAATATAAAACATTATCTCTTTTAGAAACCTATGAGGGTTTTTTTTCTCAAACAAGAACTTTATTTTATATAATGGCAATGCAAAGTATGCAGCTGCTTGTATTTTAAAGTTTCTAGAACTGAGAGGAAAACAGGGATTGCTTCCTCTGGAGACACTTCAAAACTCAAAAAGCACCAAGCTGCAAAAGTAGTCAAGAAGTATATACAGTCATAGCAGAGCCTAGAAGTTGGCTTTAAAAGGTTTGTTTTACATTTGATAGGATGGGAGCTTTTACTTTCTCCATTATCCCCTTCGCATGAGACTTTGCAATCTGGATTCCCAACCTACAACTGCCCAGCTGGGCAGCTCCTAACAACTGAGCTGAGCAGGTGAGACCCAGCTGAAAGCAAATGCAGCTGAACAAGGTAATTCTTGACTGCAGCCTTACCTTGGTTCTGGGGAAGTCGTCTCTCTGCTGCTCTCTCAAATTCAGAAATGCTGACTTTCTTTCTCTTCTTTGTCATGTGGAACACAGTGACAGATGTGTCCTCAGGAGCAACATCTGGCAGCTGCAATTCCCCCCTACCAAAACAAACCAAGCTGGAGAGGCATTTCTGATAATCCCACCTGACACAATGCAATCCTGATCAATGAAACACAAGTAGAAAAGCCCTGCTCCCCAGTCCCACCACAGGAACTGCAGCTATGCCTGGCAGTGTAATGAAAGTGTAAATTATAAAAAAACCCCTACTTACATGCTGGAAACCCTCGTAGATGGGACTTCTGAATGAGCTTCTTCCACATCTTCATGGTTAGATACCTGAGGTGCCAGCGGTGAAACTTGGGGTTCTGTCAAAAAACCAGAACATTTTCTTTCCACAATTCCATACAGCAAGAGCACCAAAATGCAGCAGAGTGTCACATCTACACTACAGGCCGGAAATAACATTTACTAACAGGTTAAAATAAAGACCTAGTGAAAACTGTTTGGGTTCTACTCCTGGGACGGCTGGCACTGACAAAGCCAACAGGGACAGATGGCAGCACAGGGGTTCCCTGCACCGCAGCAGAATGTGCCTCACGCCTGCTCCTACAGCCAGAGGCAGCACCAGGATTATGTGCTCAGGCACCAGAGTAAGAAGACCAAGTGAAGAGGGTTTTGAGGATTTTCAAAGCTCTGATTTCACCAGTGCAAGGCCTGGTGTCTCAGACAGTTGTATCCCACATTCAGCTGCCCTGCAGTGATTCCTCTGTTACATAAATCAGTCATACAACGATCTGATTTACGTTCCATGTAACAGGGAAAGGATAGTGGGCTACCAAGGAACTCCCCGTTTTCTCAACTCTATCAAAACATCGTCATTCTGTTCTCAATTCTCCTGAGAAAAAGATACTTACGGTTCTGCATGACTCTCTTGAGTATAAGCCGTGGTGTGCCATTTTTGAGATCAGGGAACACGGTCAGTCTCTGCTTTGCCAACGAGGTTCTGACAGAATTACTCTTGTTTTCTACATTAGATCCAGTCTAGAGGAAAATCAAGAGACAGGCAATTCAGAACTAGTATTTTCATTATTAAAGACCCCAACATCAAAAGCATCCACCACCCATCTTCTAATAACAAGCTGAGACAGCTGATAAGAAACTTTTTCCAAATTCCGAAGAGAAACTGCGCACGTTGGCTTTTTGACAGCGGTGGCACTTCACGCGTAGACGGGAAACAATTCAGCTCGGGTATCATCCAGGTGGGTTCCAGCCTAAAACCCTCCCGTGCACGAAATCCTGAGCGGCCTCAGAGCACAGCCGCGACCTAAACCCGCCGAGCTGCGGGTCAGTCAGGGGTTTCGGCCCATCTCCCACGATCAAAGGCGAACAAGGCTGACGGAGCGGCCTCGTTTCTGTCTCACACCGACAGCGACCGGGCGAGCCCCACGGGATGGTCGATCTCGACAGCGATTCTCCTTCCCTCGCTCCCACCCTCCCGGGTCCCTGGGGGTACCTGTGCCGCCGCCCGCGCGCTGTGGCGGCCGCTGCGCCTGAGGCCGGGCCCGGCCCGGGATCGCCCGTCGGCCATGGCGGGCCCGGTAACGGCCGCGCGCCTCCCGCCTCCCGCCGCCTCTCGCGAGATGTGCGCGCGCACGCCGGGAGGGGCCGCGGCGCAGTGTGGGGCGGGTAGTTCCGCCGGCGGCGCGGTGCATTGTGGTCCGCGTAGTTCCGGGGCGGCGGCGGCGGCGGCGGCGAG
>VYZT01042261.1:145857-189726 GCA_013400735.1 Pomatostomus ruficeps | reverse complement strand
TCTTGTTCTCGCCGCTCGGGGGGCTGATGTGCGCCCAGGCCGTGAGTAGCGGGGAGGGGGCACGGCGGAGGGGGGTGGGCATCACTCACTGTGGTGCTTTTCTCCAGCTGGAAACATCCCGGGTTCTCTTTGGTTGCCACTCCGACCCCATCTCGGCTGCCTAACCCTAGTTAATCCCCTGGGACAGTGCAGCCCCCTCTCTCCTCCTTCCATCTGTAAAGCCAGAGGAAATTTCGGATTCTTGGCCTCACACCCCTTGCCGGTTGTAACTCCGCTCAACGCCTGGCGGTTCCCAGTGCCAGGCACGGGCTGATCCGCGCGGGCATCTTCGCAGGGCACAGCCAGGGCGTCGGGGGTGTATGAAGGACAGTGACTCCACCTGAGCTGTGCTGGGGTTGCTCGTGGGGCTCTCACGCTCCCTGGAACACTCCCAGCTCTTCAGGTTGTCCCCCCAGGCTTTGGCGGCTGCTCTGAGAGGAGCCCAAAGGTCTTTGCATCGTGCAGCAGCATCACCTCCCCAATTCTTCAGTGAAGGCAACCACAGAATAATCTCCCGCTGGTGCTCTCCCCGGGACCTCGGGTGCCACATGAACGCGCGTGGGTGGGCGTTCAGCTGCTTGCGGGGCCATGTGTGACCTGCCCACGGTGCTGCCCGGCTGCGTGGGAGCCTGTTTGCTCGTCCCCTCTCCTCGGGGCAGCGTTGTGGGGGCTGCAGTGGGACGTGCCCTGAGCAGCCACTGTGAAACAGCGGGCACAGACGCGGCTCCTGGCTCCAGATTCCAACCCCTGGGCATGGCTGAGCTGATGGTGACACAGGCATGAACGCTCAGGGAAGGGGCTGGGTAGGATGCTGCTGGGGGTGCCTTTTAGGAGCATCAGAAAGAGAGATGGAAGCGAGACCAGCAGCAGAGACCTTTCAACTCTGCAGCTGGTCCCACCTCTCCCGCCCCCTGCTCAGGCCAGACTGTCAGACAGGCTCCTGCTTCGCCCGCCAGCAGCCCGAGCAGGGCAGCTCACACGTGCCTCTCCCACTCCCGCGGGAGCCCACTATACATGTTTCTCCCCAGCACATATTTTGCGATCACGAGTGTTAGAAATGGATGTGACAGACAAGGAGGCATTGTCGGGCAGCTGAGCACCAGGGCGTTGGACGCGGGCAGGACAAAGGCTGTTGTGTTTCTTCCATGACAATAGGTGGTGCGGGCTTACACAAGGGCTCAGCGGCTTTCCAAGGAGCCCTTCTCCCGCCCAGCTTTCCTGGAGTGAGGGGAACACAGCCGCTGCTCTGGCTTGTGGGCGATGTTCTGTGTTCCACCTGCAGGAAGCAGTCCCTGAACACGTTCCGTGTCTCACCCCACAGGTGCTGGGTTTACTGGTGTGGTCTCTCATCGCCGCCACAACGTACCACCTCCACGCAGCGTACGGCTGGGTGATGTTTGTGTCCCTCTTCTTCTGGATCCTAACACTCCTTTTCTTGGTGATTTACCTCCTGCAGCTTCATCAGAAGTTCTACATGGTCCCCTGGCCCCTCGTGGTGCGTAGCCAAGTGGGAAACATCTTGGAGAGATAGTCTGGGGAGGCTTCAGGCTCTTCTGAGCTGATGGAACAGCCCCTGCACTTTGCACAATGACATTGTTTCATTCTGCCCTTGAATTGCTTAGAAAATACTCTAACCAGAAAGTCCTGTGTCAATCCAGAAAGTTACAGCCACCAACTGCTGCAGTTGTGGTGTCATCCAAAAACCTCCCGGCACAATCTGGGGAGCATTTAATGTTATCTTAACCAGAGGTTTGTTCCCAGTGTGAGGGGCTGGGTCCTTTGCCTCTGGGTCTCGTGGGGAATGGGGAGGAATGTGAAACGGAGCCTTTTTCTCCTGTCTCATCCCAGCATGCAGGAGCCTGAGCCCAGACCTCACAGCTGCCTCTTTGCTTTCCCCAGCTGATGATCCACAACGCTGTGGCCACCGTGCTGTACATCACCGCCTTCGTGACGTGCGCGGCCGCCGTGCAGCCGACGTCCTGGAGGCAGTGGGACTACAACCGCAGAGCCGCCGCCTCCGTGAGTACCGGCGGGCAGGGGAGGGCGAGGGGCTGGGGCAGCCAGCGTGGTCACACACGCGGTGTGCTCCTCTTGCAGTTCTTCGCCTGTGTCACGATGATCACCTACGGCGTGAGCACCTTCTTCAGTTTCCGCGCCTGGAAAGGGCTCGGCAGCAACGCGGCCACCAGCCAAGTGAGCGACCATGCGTAAGGAATGGACAGCAAAGCCCAGCCTCAGGCCACCCTGCACCACCTCGTGCCAAGCCTGGTGGCTTGGAGCCTCGTGTGCCACCAGGGCTCGTTTTAGGACCAGACTGTGTGGGCAGCAGTGGTCAGTGCTGGGTCACATGGATGCTGCCCCGTGGTTTCTGATGATGCTTCCAGCTGACGTGCCCACAGCACAACCCCACCGCCACCAGGGGACACGGACTCGCTGGGGCTGCAGCTCCTGCCCATCCCTGGGGTCATCCAGATCCTCACTGAAGCAGCTCCACTGAGGGGGCTCAGCCAGTTTGGCACCTTCCAATACTAAAATTCACTAACCCAAGTGCAAGCTCCCCTCTTGGCTCATTCACAGCTACAGTGTAATTGCAATTAATGGGATGCAGAAACAGTGGCAGAGCTGGAAGATGGAAGGCAAAGCAAAGAAAGCAGTCATAACTGCTCTTGTATTGATTTCTAACAATTTGAATATAAATTTTATGCTTTAAATAAAAACATTCCTAAGTCCTGGAGCGTGTCATGAGAAAACTTGTCTTGTGAGGAGGCAGCACACAGAGCATGGCAGAGGCAGCAGAGGTCCCTGCAGAGGTGACTGTCCCTTCCCGCTCCATGTGGGCTATGGAAGGAACAAGTCCACAGGGTTCACCTCTCATTGCTTTATGCACACACACGCTCAGGGTGTGCATCCAAGACCACAAGAACATGAACGAGGTGCCAAGGCTTTGATCACTCTCTCTTCCTGGCTCAGCATCACACACTCCCGAGTTCACCTAATTAACCAGCCAGTCAGTTTTGCCCATTAGCTGCAGGTCACTTTCAGAAATTACAATCAAGTCTGCGAAAGCTCTGGGAACACAGGCAGGATCAGCATGTTGGGAGAGGGAAGAACCACGCTGCTCCCCCGTGCTGCAGACCACAAATTCACCCTTTGGGTGTTTGTCAGAATGAGAGGTGATGCCCAGCCAGGCAGAGGAGCTTTTCCTTTCACACCCTCCTTGCAGTAGTAGTAAAAGTAGATTAAATGAGTTCAAAAGCTGGTGCAAGGTGAGCTAAACTGCAAATCTTACTGCATGCTCTGCACGGGATAAGTTTTACCAGGTTGTCTGCAGAGGCAGGCTCAGGAAATGGAACTGCATTGATGGAAGGACAGAACTGAAAAGGAACTGGACACATGGCACTGGCCCATGACAGATCTGCCTTTATTTGGTTGTCAGTGAGTAAATCAAGGGTCAAATTTCCACAGTTATGAATATATATAGACATATATATATAAATCAGGAACAGTAAGAAAATTAAAAGAATAAAATTAATAATAATTAACATGGGAGGTCACTATTGAATTCCACAGCTTAAACAGAAAGTTTACTTATAAACATGGGTAAAGGACACCAGCCACAGCTTTCCAAACCCTGACATGCTCCAAGTTAGTTTAGTTAGGATGTCTCCAAATTCAACTACATCACCAGGTGACTGAGGCTCCAGAATCTGCATCTCTCTGGAAGAATGTGACCAAGAAATGCTGGGCTGTTCCTATAAAGCAGCTGATGGCTGAGCAGCATGAATTCTGCCTTGGCACCTTGTACCCTATTCCCCTGCACACACTGACCTCTCAGTTAAAATCACATCCCTGAGCACCTTTTACTGCCTAAGGCCAGGCTGGATGGGACTGTGAGCAACCTGGTCTAGTGGAAGGTGTCCCTGCCTATGGCAGGGGAGTTGGAACTGGAGGATTTCCAGTTAAGCAATGCTGCTTCAGGAACAGAAGGAATAAACTGTTCTCTGTGTTCAGCAGAGACAGGACAAAGAACAATGAGCTCAAACTGCAGCTCAGGCACTTTGCAAAAGGCTCCCTGCAGCAGGAGTTGGGCACTGCATAAAACTGCCGAGACAAACCACGGCAGCTTTTAAGATCCTGGCAGACACGTTCGGAGAAGTTTGGGCAGAGCTGGCGAAGGGAAGGCTGCCTCTCACAGTCTCTTCCATCCAATTTGTAAAAAGGTATAAAAATTCCAGAAAGCTTTGATTTCACTCCTTGGAGAGGGCCCTCAGTCCTGTGCCTGCCCCACCGCACACCCACCACCCTCACAGCCGCCAGCGGAGCCGAGTCCCCGCCCCTCGGGCCCGGCCGTCTCTCGGGAATCGCTGCCTTTCACCTCTGAAATCTGAATAGACCTTGCTTAAAATACAACAGAACTCCCTTCAGAATGACTTGTTTAATGGTTTAATGAAGTCACCACTAACGCACTGCTCAAATCCAGACTTCGACCTTCTTTCTCCTAGAAACAGGGGAAAAAAAATAGAAATCCGTGACTCCGCGCTGTTTTGAAATAAGCATTTCAAAAAATGAAACAGGCAATACATTCTCTGTTTGCTGCATCAATACAATATAAAATTACATGTTACTTGAGGATCTGTGACTGAATGTGAACCCAACAAGGCTGTGCAGGAATCCCTGGGGTGAGGGGGCTGTTGCCCTGCCAGTGTCTGTCCCTGTCAGAGCGGAGTCTTGCTCACATCTGGTTGGGAATGCTGCGCTGGTGCCTCAGGGATCTACTGAAACCTGGCTCCCGTTGTTTGCCTCTCAGGAGACCCCAATCTGCAAATCCCAGCTGAAACTCCTCCTGCTGCTGATACATGGACTGACTCTTTCTCTTCAGCCTGTCCCCATTTCCACAAAATTCACAGGGATAGGGAAGGGGCAGAGGCATAACCGCAGCTGTGACTCTTATGTTCCTCATCAAACAGGACTGGACAGACACTGGAGAGCACTGATTTTCATTTAGCTAGGAAAAAAGCTCATCCAAAAACATCAGCACTTTCATTTATTTCTCCAGCTGGCACAGAGAGGAGGAGAAAATCAATGAAAGAGGCTTAAAAAGCTGATTTCAGATAGACTAGGGATAAAAAGTAATAAAAAAGATACTATAGAATCAAAAAAAACAAGGTGGGAAGGGATCTCTGGAGGCCATCTGGGCCAAAGCCCACGCTCAAGCAGGGCCACTCAGGACCGTGTCCACACAACTCTGGAATATCTCCAAGCATGGAGACTCCACAGCCTCTCTGGGCAAGGAAGCTGTGACAGTGCTCAGAGACCTTCAGAGTGAAAAAGTGTTCCCTTCTGCTCATTTGGAAAACAACGTTCACAGATGCAGGAAGTGTGTGTTCCTGAAGAGCTGCTCCACATGCCAGCTTCATTCATGTTTCCTAGAAATTATTAAATGTGCAGATTGGGTTTAAAAAGCCACTCAGTGAAGTAATTTTTCTGTTGACTCTGGTACAGCCTTTGATTAGATACTGTGACCTACTGTAGTAACTTTGGCAGTCTCAGATGGAGCTACACGAAACCAACAGCCACAGTGCCAATGAAAACAAACAGCGTGACATACTCACAGCTCTGTATTCCAAGAACATCTCTTTGAAAGCCAGGAAGTCTGTAAATGTGAGAAGCAGATCAAATATATCACCTGGCATTTCATCTTTGTGTTGTCTACAGAGAAGAGAAGTTGGGGAATGAGAAAATTGTGTGAGAAAAATTTGTTATTTTAAAATGGTACAAGGCCAAAAAGGACAAGTAGAACAACATCAATATTTAAACAAGAATGTTATTGCAGGTGTATCACATAGCAAAACTGCAGCCAGATATTACCATGCAGTATTTCCAATCCAAGGACATTATTACATTTATCTAAATCCAAGACCTAAGAGTGTCCCATCAGTCCTTGAAAACCAGACCTGTTTATTTAAGAAACATTAAAAATTAAACAGATAAAAATATTTTAAGATACTCAGTTCCCAATTACACTTGATTTTCTTATTCAAGGGGAAAACCAGTGATCTTTAAGCTGGTTAAGCTAAAATGACCCAATGCAAAAGCTGAACACAAACCAAACTCTTCTCTGAATGCTCTACACAAAAATTGCAATAAAGGAATTTAACCACATGACTGAAACACCACCAGGCTACTGAAGTGCCTGGAAAAGATAAACAAGACTCAACCTTTTTAAGGGTCTGGCTTCAAAGTGACAAGAAATATGAAAATCCTCCAGTGCTCTCATTCCAATTTCTCTTTCTCCTCCTTGGAAGCCAATATATTGCATGACAATTCAGAAGTTTAGAGTAGCAGGACATGCTGAAGGCAAGAAAAGTGGTCAGCTACTGCCTGCATGAATACTTATTTTTTTAAATTAAAGAGGAACCACTATCTAAAGGGAGAACAGTCAAACCTAAGCTTTGATTTAGGTAAAAAGAATTAATTGAGAGGCACATAAGCCACCCCTCAACCAAAAGCAAAGCAGAGACTTACTGCAATGATACCGTGAAAGCAACCATATCAAACCCGCGAATCCGATCAAGCAACTTCTCTTCAATGTATTTCTCTACTAAAGAGATCTGAAAAAAAGCCCAGACAAACCACCCCAATGAGATCACAATGGATTTCAGAAGCAGATTTCAAACAGCATCCTTGCACTGACACCTTCCTGACACTCTGCATGATCCTCACTGGGCACAACCGCAGATTCCTCTGTGGGTGTTGCTCGTTCTGTTCTCACACCAGCCCTGAGGCACAGAGCTGCGCATTTTCTGTTGGGGATCTTGGGGGAGAACAAACACTGACTATCTGTATCTAGTAACAATTTTTTTTCAACTCATTTAATGGCACTGACTTGCAGACAGGTCTAGTTTCTTGACTATGCTTTGCATGAAGAATGTGATTGAATTATCCAATACAAGAAATAATACAACCAGAAAAGAAGAAACTTTGTTTGCACACATGCTAAACACATTATTTACTACAGCAATTGGCTAAAATTCTATTGAACAGAGGTACACAATTCCAAAATATCTCTAGAAAATTTAGTGTGAAACAATGAGAAAGGAACCTAACACTTCAGAAAAACCCTTCTTGCTCACAGATCGTGGCTGTGCTTCTGAAGGAGACAGGAATCATTTTGGGATCTTCTCCATGTAAGCCCAGTATTTTATAAAGAGAGAACTGCATAAAAATAAAAAAGCAATACATATGAAAAATAGGAAAAGATATCTTACATATTCATTAAAAATGTCAGTATAGACGAGCTTGTTTTCTTCTGAGTCATCAAACTCCTGGTAGTGCTTCTCCAAAAAATTCCTCTGTATTAACTGGAAATCATCATCTGGGCCACAACAGAAATGCAGCACAGAGTTACGAGTTTGGTCATTCTCTCTGTAACACAAACCCCACATTCACGGGTCCTCTGCTTCCCTGCTGCAGCCACAGAGCCCTGCACACGTGCAGAGTTCAGCACATCAGCACTGCAGCTGCTGCCAAACCACCACTTCTGACCCATCTGTGAGATGACAGAGGCTGCTGCTGAAATATTACCGAAACACTCCTCCTGCTCCACAGTTATTAATAACGTTATTTATTCCAAACCCCTTTTTGTTCTGGCTCTGAAGTCAGCAAAACATCTGTATTTTTTATTAAGTGAATATCCCTCCCTACAAGAACTCAATGTGAATTTTCCCCTTTGAATTTAAAAATATTAGTGAAACTCCCAGATTAATTTTCAATTGCCAAAAAATTTTTTTCCAGTTGTGGAAAAAGAGTAAAAATAAACACGGGAGGTCACCATGGAATTCCACAGAACAGGTCTAAATAGAAAGTTTACCTATAAACACTGGTAAAGGACACCAGCCACAGCTTTCCAAACTCTGATATGTTCCAAGTTAGTTTAGTTAGCATTTCTCCAGATTCAACTACATCACCAGGTGACTGAGGCTCCAGAATCTGCATCTCTCTGGAAGAATGTGACCAAGAAATGCTGGGCTGTTCCTATAAAGCAGCTGATGGCTGAGCAGCATGAATTCTGCCTTGGCACCTTGTACCCTATTCCCCTGCACACACTGACCTCTCAGTTAAAATCACATCCCTGAGAAGTGAGCACCTTTCACCGCCTAAGGCCAGGCTGGATGGGACTGTGAGCAACCTGGTCTAGTGGAAGGTGTCCCTACCCATGGCAGGGGGGCTGAGTGATCTTCAAGGTCCATTCCAACCCAAACCATTCTGTGATTCTATGATCACCTTCCTGCTTCAAGTCTGCATACAAAGAAATAAAGTTCCCCATTCTTGCAGCTTTCAGTGCTGGAATAGAACCAAGTCTCAGTCTGCAGCTCAGGCACTTCATATCAGAGTGCAAAAGGCTCCCTGCAGCAGCAGCAGCTGGGCACTGCAAAAAAACTGCCCAGACAGGAATCATAAGCACACAGAAGACTTTAATGTATATCTTTACTGCACTACCAGCTCAGGGGTTCATGGGAAGAAAGGCAGGAGAGCTTCCAGGAGGCAGGCAGGAGCTCTGTATGGTGGCTGATTAACAGAACAGCAGCAGGCAACATGTTTAGCAGCCCTGCTGTTGCCTGTACCTACTTGCAGACCTTACCCATTATGATATCCTCCAGATAGCCAACAACTGCATCAAACTCATCAGAAGTGGTGGAGCTGAAAGCAAAGGAAGACAGGACTGCATAAATATATATTTTGACCACAGCAGAAATTAAAGTTAAAATTAAAAAGTGTTAACAAAAGCCCAAGTACAAATGAACCCAGTAATTACAGGATAACTGAAAAACTGCCTAGTTTCAACCTACAAAATAATCCATGGCACTGATGAGGAGACTGCTGCATGGAGATTCTTATCAGGCCTCTATTCTATTTCCTCCCAGTAAGGTGCCTAATTGCAAGAAAGAATAAATGTTGTTTTACTGGCATTACTGTCAAGGTAATTCTAGTTCTGGTGCAAAAGAATGTAAAGAGTGTAATTAGAACAGCAAATTAAGCCTTTTCCAACCCACAAATCCCAGCTGCTACCAGCTTCCCTTCTCTTTCCTGCATTAACTGCACATGTAGCACAGAGCTACAGAGACTCCAGAGAATATTTTGAAATACTTGGTCTTGTGGAACAACTGAAACTGAATGTATGCACTAGTGTTACATAAATGAAGAAACTTAAATATTTTTCTTATGCAAGAAACATCTTTATGTGCTCTAAATAAATGGGATCATCTCCTAAGGTTATTCTATCATGATCAAATAGTAAACACCATTATGGATCTGAATTCATCCAGGGAAGAAACCTTTGGTACCAGCACCAGGAGCCTTGATCTATTATTGTGCAACTTGTTAAGACGTAGTAAATAATCCACAGGATGTCTTTGGCATTCACAGCTCATCTTTAGTCGGAGATGAACACTTTCTATACTCTCCAGGAGATGAAAGACAAGCTTTTCTCACACAGGAGGGAAACAAGTCTCAAGGAACCAGGGACATTTGTCTTTAAGAAAAAAATTAACTTCGATCAGTGAAAGCACCATTTAAATTCAATTGAATGTCTCTTTCTCATCAGTAAACAGAGGAGGATAGCCCTTCAGACTAAGTTGTGAAAAGCTCATTAAAGTTACTTTGCTATTAGAGAATACTCGGGTGAAATTAATTCAACAGTAGTTTAGCCGACAGTTTAACTATCATCAGGCTCGTTCCGATACGGAAAAATTAAGAGATCTTTGATTTAAAAAGGCGTCTGATCAGCGAGCGATATCCTAGCAAACAACATTCCTGACCCCGGGAGATGCGCGGAGCCGTGGCAAGGCCTGGGACAGCCCACGAGAGGGCGGCACAGGGCCGGGAGCGGGGACACCGCCGGGCGCTCACCGGGGCTGCGGGGACACACCCGGGCACTCCCCTGGCCGTGCGGACACCGCCGGGCACTCCCCTGGCCGTGGGGACATACCCGGGCACTCACCGGGGCCGCGGGGACACCGCCGGGCACTCCCCTGGCCGTGGGGACATACCCGGGCACTCCCCTGGGCTGCGGGGACACCGCCGGGCACTCCCCTGGCAGTGGGGACACCGCCAGGCACTCACCGGGGCCGCAGGGACACCGCCGGGCACTCACCGGGGCCGCGGGCAGCGGCTCGGTGGTTCCCCCGCCATGCACTGCTTTGCTAGGGATAATTTCCACCCTTTTTCCCCCTCTGAATAAATGCTACTGCTATTTTTATAGCTTATCCTAACAACAGAGAAAGTGTTAATTTAAACCCTGGGTTAAGTCTGTGCAAATAATGGAATTTTTACTCTTCCAAAAGACACCGATTCCATCTCTTTATACAACACACGTGCATCCGCACACCTACAGAGACATGTGCTCACCAACCCCGTGGTTTGATTCCCTGTCACCTCGTCACACCCAGTTCGGGCCAGCACACCCTGTGCTCCTGAGGCAGCCCTGGCACGGGGCCCTTTGTGAGAGTCTGAGGCTGAAGGAGTTAAATCCATGCACGGCAGAGGCACAGTCACACATCCCCTTCTGCCACAACTCTCAGGAGAAGAGTATGGCAGACACTTGTGGGGTGAAGCAGCATCCGAGCATCTGCCAGTGAGAAATTTGGCTGAGGTCACCTGTGAATGGTCTCAGGTTTAGAAGGAGTGCACCCAAATGCAGAACAGGAGTCTCCTCTCAGGATCTACCACATGAGACAACAAACACTCTTGAAAAGGAGAAATTCTGAATTTAAAATTAACTCCAAAAAGAATAATTTCCAGCCTTGAAGTGTTTGTTTAGATCCCTCAGCCAGAGCTACCCAGTGCTATGCTGGCCACAGTGATGTTTAGTTTGACTTCACCTGAACTCTGCACTGTTGTTATTCCCTCTTGCAGATTTGCATTCTGCACCTTTGTTCTCCTAAGAGGCAGAATCTGCTAATCACTGTGGTGTAAATTCATTCGTGTAATTACCGTCCTATTAAAATATTTCAATTAGCAATTAGCTTACTGAAAATCTGACACATGAGAACGCAGCATACTCACGTGGCTAGACCCAAACTTTCTCCATCAGAAGTCTCCATTGCTCCAGCCTAGCCAGAATGGAAGAGACAATCTGTACGTTCCTGCTGCTAGTGGCTATTTCTTCTTTTTGACCAGAGTGCTAAGAAATAACATGACTTAGTGTTAATACAAATTCAACCGCTAAATTGCCGTACATTTCCGAAAGAGCAGACGGAGATAAATTTTAATTCTTAAACATAGGACTTCCATCATCATGTTCGCACAGGGCACCCCGCGGCCGCCGCCGAGGGGAACCCGCTGCTGAAGCCACCCTCGCTGGGCTGCACCCACCGCCGGCCCTCGGAGCTCCCTGGGGCAGCACCGCGAGCACGGCAGGGGATGAGCGCGTCCCTCGCGTCCCCATCCTCAGTCCCGGCGAGGGGGGCAAAGCCCTCCAGCCCTATCCTGCCTCAGGCACCCACCCGCCCCACTGCCTCTCCTATAGGGACCCAGGAGAGCTGGCCGTCACCCTGCCTCTCCACAAAGCGTCCCGGCNCCCCGCCTGCAGCCAATCACAGCGCGGCCCCGGCCCGCTGGGCCCGCCCCCGGCCCGCTCGCCCAATCAGAGCGCGGCGGGACGGACGGGGAGGCGGTGCCGCCGCCATGGCGGGAGGGGAGCGCGTCCTGCGCGGGGCCGGGTCCGCCTGCGGACGGGACGGGGACGCGGCAGCGTTTGCGTTTAACGGCAGCGCTAAAGCGGCTTTCTCATCAGAGAGCAGGGCGCCGAGGGCTGGGGACAGCACACAGCTGCTGCAGCCCAGGAGGGTGACTTAGCCCCGCCCCAGCACGAATGTCCCTCCTCTCTCTCAGCCGAAAAGGAATTAAAGAACAACAAACAGCCTTCAGGATGTTTTTATTATTGAATGGACAACTTTGCTACAATTCATTTTCCCCGTGAGGGCCTGTGGAGTCACCACCTCGCATCCCTGTCCCCAAAGCCACAGGGGTGCAGGGAGCGAGGGTGACAACACCGCACTGGTCATGGAGTATCCAGCTTGACAAAGATGCCCCCGGCGTGGATGGCGCAGAAAGCCAGTCAAAGTGTACAGTCTTTCCCTTTGTGAAATGAACAGGACAGTTCTCTGCAACACAGCTCCCTCCTCCGCCACCGTTGGCTTCCTCTGCCCAGCACCAGCTGCATGGAAGACGGTCTGGGGCAAAATTTTCCAAAGCATTCACATCTTTTCCGTAAAGAACACAGGCACTTAGTCCCATGTCCACAAAGGCAGCGAGGCTCTAAGGTCACCTCCATTCCGAGGGGACACCAGATGCCTTGAAGCCATTGTGGACTTGGGTCTGAAGACCTTAATCTCATACAGCAGTTGATACGAATTAGGAGTACTAGGCACTTCTGAAAATTTTACCTCAGTTAATCCTGGCCAGGGAAACCAAAGCCCTGAAGTTACTAGACTCTATTAAGGCAGAGTTCAAAATGGTTCTGTCCCACCTCTTCCGTAAAGTACAGTTTGTAACTTTGTACCTTAGGGATAAAACCTCATCATTGCATGTGGAAGCGCTTAAAACTTCATTTCAAGTGATTCTGAATTTCTAACACCCTTGTGGCAGTGATGGCGGTCACGTTTGCTCATTGACACTGAGCTGGAAGGACTCGGCCCTGACTGAAAACACAGATACAGCAAAACATTGTAAAGTACAGTCAGTGAAGAAATGAGATCTCTGTGGCACACATTTGCCAGTCTGACTTTAGTCAAACCCGGCATCCAGGGTGGAAGAGAATCCACATTTTAGCAAATACACTAACCAGCACTCTGCTTCTGGATTCAGTCTACATCTGGACAAAAGTCAACATGAAAATGATGGACAGAACTTTCCTAATTCACACATCTCTGGATGAAGTTCAGCACCCTTGAGTTAGCCAAGGCAGAAGGTGAAAGGAGTTGCTATAGAGCTGGGTTCTGGGACCTGGGTGCAGAGCTCTCAACTCCTGCTCAGGTCAGTAGGAAGCCAGAGTGCTCAGCAGGAAGAAGCAGCCTCAGCTCTGCTTTGTTAGTACTTCATAGTACAATAAAGATAATAAATGATTTTAAAAATAAGCTACATTACACCATGAGAATTCACTACAACAGCCTCTGCTGCTGAATCACTGCCAAGAAGTGGGATGGTTTTGGTGTAAGTTGTGTGTGAATTAGTAAAGTTCTACTATACAGATAATTTAAAAAAATCAACCGGTGCAAGACTTGGAAGAGACCGAGTCATATCCTCAGTTGGTGCAAAATAAGCAGAACCTCATCGATTTTTGTGCTACTTCACTGACACCAGCTGTGAACCCTGATTCCTTGTAGAAACCTAGTAAAAGTCAAGAGCTGCCTACTGAAGTGCATCCTTAACATACAAACATCACAAATGTGTAATTAAAGTGGAGCAGAGATTCCCACTGTATGATCCCTACCAAAAATAGGAAGTGTGGCCCCAAACCTGCTCAGAGCAGGACTGACACGTGGCAAGCAAGGTGCATTTTTAAGGAGTTACAAATAAGACTGAAATTGCTATCCAAATAACCTTGTTTTAAATAAACTGGTCCAGAATTCTCCTGTAATATTTTAAGATATATTCACTTTGGAAAAATTGAGCTAACTTTCAAAAACAACACTGATTAAAAAAGATGTTCGATGATACTTTAAAAAATACCCAGAATATCAAATTAATTCCAGTCCAGCATTATAATTAGTTAAGAATACCTCCTGAAAATTATAACCTCACAAAAAAATGTGGGTACTGAAGTTAAAAGCATCAGAAACATTATGTACTTGAAAATACCACTGATCTTTTAACGTTTAAAAACAAATCCAAACATTCTTTGGAATCACCAAGTTATTAAAACCTGTGAGTTTCTCTACAGTCTCCACACTGTCTTTTCAAATCAGTCTGTGTACAGATTCAGTCTTTGAGCAGTTTAATACCGGAAAATACAGAGTCTCTGACCAGCAGGAGGCTACATTAAACAGGAAAACATTGGCATTCTCTTTTTAGTACTGACTTCTGCCAAAAATAGAGACTTTCGAGCACAAGACAGCACAGCCCTGTTTTAGGAAATACTTATTTTCTCTTCTTTTCTAAAATGCATTGTATGTGTACTTCCAGTGCAAATTTTTTCAGCACTTGCGACAGGCGAGAAGGAAAAGGGGAAGAAGAGACAACTCCCTCTGCTCTTGCTCGGAGGAACCAATAGCCATAGCTCCTGACTGCTGAAACCAGCTCCCATTGCTGGCAGCTGGAAATAGCTTATTAAAGATTTCGGTTTTAGGATAAACAGATTACAGGTTAGCATGAAATCTGGCCGTGGCTATGGTTCTATGTGCATAAAGATTGGTTAGAGATGCTTTCCCCTTTCAGTATTGGTTGGAGTTCATTAAAAACAAGTCTGTGGTATTTCTCCACATGTGTCATGAAATGTGAGAGATCTGTCTGACTCGGGTTTGTATTTCCTGTCGACACAAAGGGCAGGTCTCCAGTTGCAAGGCACACTCCATGCACAGGTCACTGAAGGAGAAGAAAAATCAGTTAAAGCCTGCTTTTACAGTGTGAAAAATGAAACAACAATAACAAAAAAATACAAGCACTAAGCAGTTTAGTCAGCCTGCCAGAGGCACAGTCAAGTCCCTCAGTGTGGAGATTAGGCATTGCAAGTCAGGTGTTTGGATCCATTTACAGGCTTTGAGGGGAGCTCCTGCTGCTCAGCATCCCCCAGACCTGCAGCTGCTCCTGCAGTTGGTTGGGATCCACGTCCCTGTGCTCATTAATCCTAGCACTGGCTCTGGTCTGGAGAGCAGCAGCCCCCATGCCCTGCAGCAGCTTCTCCACTTCTTGTTGGCACACACCAGGCACATCTCTTTTTAGTTTTCCAAGACTCCTTCCAGGAGTGCTCTAAAACCCTAAGGAATTGGACTTAACTGGATTCATTTCCTAGTAGGCTGCTTAAAGGCAGGCAAGTGCTATTATGGCATAACTTGTACTGCTGTCCCATTTTTAGCTTTTAGAAGAATTTGTGGCTTGAGATAATCCATTTGTTGAACATTTAATGAGTTCGTGAGTATATTATGAATTTTCTGCTCTCCGCATATGATCTGGATTTCACAGCACCACTATCAAGCGCTAATCAGTAATGCCTTTGACATCAGGGAATTAAGACTCAGTAGCCCAGGACAGCACACAGATGGAGCCTCAGTATTTCCCCAAACACACACACAATTAGGGGATCAATCTGCTCAGGTCTAGGATGAGGGGAACAGTGGGAATACTGTGTTTAACTTTATGGGTCTTATCCTTAAAAGGAGGGAGTCAATCCTGGGGAGTGAATCAAGATGAGCAGGGACTGCATATGGCCTCATCAAAGCTGAATGTCACACACACATTTTCCTATTTCTTTAGTTTTGGGGGGTTTTTTTTAAGGTTTTACCTGTGTCCACATGGCCTGAGTTCTGTGTCTGCTACCTCATCACAGCAAAGTGTGCAGCAGTTCTCTCTGATACTCACTTGCTTCAACAAAGCCAAGCGCCTGTGTCTGAAGGGAGAGAGAGAGAGAGAGAGAGAGAGAGAGAGAGAGAGAGAGAGACCCCCCCAAACATTAGTTTGACTCAAAGCAATAAATTCAAAACTATTCTGAGAATTACATCAAGACCAATATAACGCTTGCCTGTGCTACACCACACTGCTGATAAACATCGATCACAACTTACCACAAAAAAAAGGCTTAACACACCCAGAGACCTGCAAAACACTCTTTGATCCCCTATTCTGGTCTGTCAGAAAGGGACAAAGAGGGGATTAAATAACCGTTCTCCTAGTTCCCACAGCTGAACACTTAAAGAAATTGTTCTTTTGTAGCTGGGTACTTCTAGGTGTTAAGAAAAAAAACCCCAAACAAATAAACCTCACAAACCCATGTATCAACAATATACAGAAACCCTATAATGCTCTAACAGTTTAAAAGAATAAAAATTGAAAATTAAATCAACAGCCCAGTATGGCAACAGCCACAACAGAAAGTAAACACAAAAATCTGTCATTTGGTGAAATGAGACATTTCCCATCTAGAACACACACACCACCCATCAAAGCTGCTCAACGGCAGGGTGATGTGTCTTGTCCCAACACCAGATGCACTAAATTCAGCACAACTCTGCACGAGTTTATGTTAAATCCTGTGATGGATAATTAGGGTCCACTCATATAGGCCTTTCCCTTATCTCCTATCACTTAAGATGATCAGAGCTATCTTTTAATTTAGGATTGGCTTATCATGTCCAAGCAGTTTGGGCTGCAGGGCAGGGATGATCTTTGTTTACACAAAGAACAGCAGTGTCCAACCTTGAATGGAGCCTTTCAGTGCTATTGATCTCCTATCACTCTGTAACACAGGGGGCCAAGTTTCACCAGCCAGGCATCAACAGGAAACCAGTTTCCCCCAGTTTGTCTCTCATCTCTGGGCACAGTCATGTAACAGCTCTCACAGCTGTTGCCTGAACATTGCAAGAGCAGTGCCAGAACAACATCAATCCCATCCGTGCATCAGCTAGAAACTGCAAACCCCTCATCCAGCGTGGGACACCACCAAGACAGAAGAACACTTCATTTGAAAAGGGAGGGTGAAAAAGCCACTCCTAACAGATCATCTTAAAGACTAAATCAGACTCTCACTTAAAAGTGCCTGCAGTCACAAGCAGGAATAATTTACTCTGGCTATATGTAAACACAAAATGATTTTTCAAGTTGCATTTGATTTTCTCTGCATAAATGCAATATCCCGAGCCTCAAACTTCGCCAATGTGTGACTCCAACCCAGAAGTAAGGGGTTTTTTTTCTTTTCTTTTTAAACACTTAGATACTTAAGTACCTCAAATACACTTATCAAAGCTAGATAATTCAAAACCAGTCTCTGAACTTTACTACAGCCAGGGGTACCCCCTCCAACAACCTTGCCCACACTTAATTAGTTGCAATTTAAGATTATTTCAGTCATATACATCAGCACCAGTCTGAGGGCCATTTTCAGACCAAGCTGGAGATCCCCATGCCACATTACACTGTATACTGTTACTGTTTGTGTTCCAGTAAGTTATTTTATTACTAATAACTTAAACCAGACAAGCTATTAGTTTTCATTCCTGCCAGAAGTTTGGTAAAAGCTAAAGCAGAATGTATCCAGATCTGTTTCTATCTGGTTTGAATTATATTTAGGTGGGAAAACACTTCTAAATTTGAATAACCTGTGTCAGTACTATCATTCACAAATGGGGAAGTTTTCATCAGGACCAGAAAAGGACAATTTCAAGACTTACAATCATTCAGCACCTCCATGCTGCCAACACCACAAATTAGGTCAATTTTAAATAGGACATATTTTTTTTAATTAAGACTATACCTCCTCAATCAACCTAATAATTCTTAGATGGCAGAAGGTACTTTTACTAAAAGAGCTTACTGTGTGGTACTAGTTCATTTTATTTTAGCTTAATATTACAAGATCTATCTTAATTTAATGGATTTTGGCTGGATATCTCTTGCCCTACTGATGAAATTGCACTGGAGTCTATTGTCTCAACCTGTTAGAAGAAGGACCTATGGAAGTATGACCCTATAAGAAATTAATTTTGCTGAGTACAAGGCAAGATTTTGCAACTCAAAAGTGAAGCTTTTTATTTCTCTGCATGCAAACACACAAGGTAGGAGGATTACCTGGGCAAAATGATTTTCTCTTCTGGTGTCAGAAAGGCATGATCATTGAAGGTACTAAACTTCATTGGTGGTGGGTACCTGAAGGGTTTTGCCCCGAAGTTGAATTCACATTGTTGATAGGACATGAAACTTGCTGCAGCAAAGAAGCCCGATCTGCAACAGGATGAACAGGCATTTTAGAATGACTTAAATAACAAAGCAGAGCTTTCCAGACATGTTACTATTACCATTTGAAAATATACTCTGAGACAGAGACAAGTTTAATACCAGTGTTTTGCAGCTAACTGGGAGAACATCGAGTTGCAGCTGCACATACTTACCTCGTTGAGTTGTCAACTCCTGAATTTACTGTCAGGATTTGTCTGAATTCCCTCCTGAGTCAGCCAATAAAGGCTGCCTATTCTACAACTAGGATTAGTCACACTTCTAAAACTGCAACCACCACCTCTCAAATTTACTGAGAGTGCCCAAGCTCAGTAATACCCCAAGTTCTAACAAGTTCGAGTATATCAGTTACATACTCAAAGATAAGAGCACTGAAAGCTGAATAAAGAAGATACTCAGCAACTCTTCAAACTGAACTACTCTTTGCCTTCATCTTGAACTTTATTCTGAGGAGAAGACATGGATGAAGTTATTAGCATGGTAGGATTAACTGACAAAGTACTGTAATGTTTAATTAAGCTGCATAGGAAGCTGCTTTCTCAAGTATTACACCAGCTTATCTTTTCCTAAATGAAAGGCTGAACTCCCCTGTGAGAGTTAGAGGAGTTAACCATGTGTTAATATTAACAAGAGTTGGCAAAATAAGCCCAACACCTGCCTGCAACGCTACCAAGAGACATCCTCTGATGAATATTCAATGTGCTGCTCCAGGAGCTGGCCCCAGTGAATGGCAGTTAACAAGCCCTCTCCAACATTTACAAGATAGGCTTTATTTTTCGGAAGATAAATTCCTCAGGCATCAGAAAATTGTTCATCTTTGCTACAGCCTCATTCTATTTTAATGCTATGCTAATTTGACAGTATAAAACATTGAGTTGAACCTACCTTTGGAAAGTTCAAAGTATTTATTTTGGACCCTGAAATCCACCTGTAAAATTATATCCTTCTTACTGATTTCTAAGCAACTTTCAACGGGGCAACTTGCTTAATGATGGCTTCAGGTAAGTAAATATGAATTTACATCTCAAATTGGAAACTCTTCATATAATTAAAACAATTATCCACAGAGGTCATGTCCTTCCAAATGAGCAGATACTTACACAGCAGATGAAAATACTTGCTTCTCAGCAGGAAGCTGGTTTCCATTTAAATAGAAGATCATTTGCTTTTCTTGCAAGTCTAGTAGAAATCCTATTGTGTCTCCTTACATGCAAAACAAAAATAATTTAAAGATTTCATTTCTGTTAAATGCCAACAGCTGAAACAGTTATTCTTTCAAGTATCACATATGTCACTGTGAGTTGTCTTACTTAAAAGGAACTCTTTGCAAAAGCACAAAAGAAGAAACATTGATACAGACAGTAACCCAAAAAAATTAAAAAAAAACATCCCAAACCAAAACCAAAAAAACCCAGGAGAAAATAGTAAAAAAAAAATTAAGTATTTTAGTCTGCCAGAGCATTAATACTACGTAGTTGTAGAATTATTGCAGAGTATTTGCCAAAGCCAGAAGAAAGCTGCACTCTGTCACTCCTTGGCTATTTTACACCTGTTGAAGATAGACTTTAGCAAGTGGGTGTTCTGAGGAGAAATTTCCAATATGCTTGTGCTATTTATTTTTATGAGGTGTTTTAATTTAGCCATCCTTGGGGGAAGAATTTAATAGAAGAGAAGGCGGCACAGTTCACACAAGCATGGCATGCACAGAATCCTACCAAGATTTCAAAGCTGAGATCAAGAACAGAACTTTGCTGTCCAAGTAGTTATCCAAGAATTTAAAGTAAGCAAGACAGCGCAACTCCTCCTTAAAAAAGAAAAAAAAAAAGTCTAATTCAGAGATCAAGGTTTTTTCCCTTCTCTAAAACAACTCTCTCAATCCAGAAAGGAAGATTTCAACCCTGTTGTGTATGACTACAAACATGAGGAAAAAAGTCTAATGATTAAATGTTGACTCTTAATTGGTGCTGTGAATTTTACTCTGCATTTGAAAAGAAAAAGCATTTAACCAACAAGAGCCTCTTTACACAGACTGGGGAACAAGACTGTAGCGCCCACTGTGCACATATAAAGCTCTGTTAAAGACACAGTAATTATTAAACTTTTACAATCATCAGGATTAGGCAGTAACTGCTTTGTTCACACCTATGAACAGACACCTGCAAGGGGAAAAAAGCTTGTGCAGAAATCCAGTTAGGACAAACAGCAGTAGATAGATTGAATACCTTCTTTCCAGCAGGGATGGGAATGTGGTTTACTTCTGGCATTATACCAAATCAGCTGCCGGCAGCCATCGTATGCACAGGAGTATTCATCGTCCCCGATGCCGTAACCTTCCTTTAGAAAGAGAGCAGAACATTTCAGCCTGCAGCCACTCCTCACACAGAGGGGCTAAAGTGTATTTTCCTTCACCCAAACCACTCTTCCAAGAGCAGGAAGGGTTTCTCCCTCCCCCATGAAGGTAATTTTTTTCTTCAGACTAGTCTTAGTTTCATTTTCACATCAAAAGGGAATTTGTTGGGGTGAGGAGGAAGGGAGAAAGGGATATTGTTTCCAAAGTGTTTTCCATTCTCTGTGACCTCAAATCATTCCTGTTAAAGTATTTAAAAATCAGAAGGCTAGTACCCAAATAGGTTAAATTTTTGCATTTTAAAAAGTCACCACAGAATAATAACCACTCTCTTATCTTGAAGTCCCAGTACCAAACTTGTAATGCCTTCCCCCACAAGATATCCATCCATGTGCCACTAGAACCCACAGTACACAAAGAACAAACACAGTCCTTTCACCTAATTTGTTGCATATTGTGTCCCTTTCAGTGCCACCCTCCCTCAAACTGTGAAAACATTATGAAGTGATATTCCTAAGGTCCATGGCAAACACAATATAGAGTTTCAGAGTGGGAGAAAAATCTGTCATGTAGCAGAGCCCAGCTGTGAAACCCAAAAGCATTAGGAAGGTAAGTAACTTCCTCGTGCTCAGCATGGTTTGTCTGGAGTGCAAATACCAGACAGCATCTGATTACACAAGCCTCTCATGTCCCAAATTAAAGCTAAGCCCAGCTAATGGGTGTTTAATGTCATATTTAGGACTAGTCTTTTTGTTACAGATGCTGTAAATAAAGAGCATATGGTTTCTGAGGCCTGTGTTTGTGACATACCCAGAGGATAATACCCTTGTATTTCAGGTACACACCTGATGAACTTAAGTAACAGCAGCATTTGGCCACCAGCAAAACAGCTGCAGCAACAGCAAAATCATCCTACCCAGAGATGTGACATCTCCCATTTTCATACCTTGTACAGGACACACTCACAGAAAAATGCACATACACCAAGCTCCTTAGCAGTAAGTGGGGAAAAAAAAAATCTTTTAAGCCTCTTAGCAGTCTAAAGGCAGACACATGGCCTTTTATTTCAAACAGTTTCTGTTACACTCAGTGTCTACAAGGACTGTGGTCAGCACAGGTCTCCATGACATTTTTATTTGGTTGGTGTTTTCTTTTCTTTTGTGTGTAATTTTTTTTTTTTTACTTAAATCACACTTCAATTCCATGCTAAAAATGTGGGACTGGACTTTGGATGTGACACAGAGATATGTGCATGTTATACACCAGCAGAAGACAATGCTATTTCCATGAATAACTAGGGAAATGGAGCAAGACCTCTGAACTCACAATACTTAAGTTAAATGGTGAGAGAAGCTCCTGTACCATATTGCTGCAAGCAGCAAGTCCAATGATACCACGTTAACCCAGAGTGAATTTGAGTTACTTCCCTTGGGAAAGTTAATTTAAAGGGGAAATGTGTTAAAGAGGATGATGCTTGGTGACTTGTGTAAAAGACAGTGCTTGATAAACCGATGCTCCTAGTGACTTATTATTTATTTCCAAAACCAGAGAGTAGCTACTACTATGTAAAGAATTTCCAAGAGATTACGCTACAAGAAATAAGTTCCCTATAGCTTTCAGACAACAGCCAGCAGATAAACTGTCTCTGCTGCAGCTCTGCATGACTTGGGTGAACAGTGCCAGCCTGTAGCAATGACAACACTGACTTCTCTTGTACCACCAAATTCAGCAGAAACAGCTTTTCATGGACACAGAGAAAAGCAGAAGGAAACAAGCAAGTGCTCAGTTACGACCACAGAATAATCCGAGCTATTTTCATAGATGTTGTAAGAATAAAACCAGCTCGATGACATTACAGCTACTCACATGGTTGAGAAATTTGCTGTCTTTGGTTGCCCATCCTATCTGCATCACTCCTGAAGTAACGACTGTAACTTCATAGTACCAGACTCCAGAATCGACACAGAATGTGCATCTTACGCTTTCAAAGGACGAGGCATCACACCGTGCCTATCAAAACCAAACAAAAATCCAGTGTCTACAAAATCAGCATTCAAACACCTTTCTTCCCTGGATCAAGTTTCTTGCAGAATAGACCAACATAATTTTAGAGGCATTTCAGACAAAGTGACCTCTCTTTATAACAGCAGCTGTCACACAAACTAGTGAGTAGGCAAGACTGAAAATTGTTGAGCAGTTAGGCCGCAGGAAAAAAAAAAGTAGGAAGTTGACAGAAACAATTTAAAGACTAAGACAACCAAGACAGGAAAACCTAAATCATTGGTTATTAACTGATTCCTGGTATGAAGGACAAGGAGGCATTCAATATTCACTCATGACAATTCATCTCTAAGTAGTCAAACAAGTTTTAGAAGGAGTTACAGAGGAAGGAAGAAACCCCACGTGGCCAAGACAAAAATCTGACTGCTGTGAGCTTTTCAAGATGAGACAGGACAAACAACAGAATGATATTTTGACTAAAATTGTTCATAAAGTAAGTGAAAAGCCATCCAACTCTTAAGAATCCTCCTCACTTCCCTGAAGTTTTGGGGCACAGGTACAGGCATTACTTTAGTGTGAACGTTTCTACAACTGAGATCAGTGTAGTGATGTCACAACCCTCTGATGACAAAGCAAGTTTTCTGTACAAAGCTGGCAAACAATTCGGATTCATTCTAGAAAAATCACAGAGGCAAGTGCAAAGCAAAAGCTCCCTTTTTCTTCAGCCTCTTTTTCAGGTTGAAAACATGAAACAATTTCCTACCTCTAATCCATGTGGTGAGATCTTCAGGTATTCGCTGACATCGTTGCTGTTCAGCATAGCCCTAATGTTGGTCAAGTCAACCTTCTCATATGTAAACTGTCTGCCTTCTTTTAAAACTGCAAAAAAAAAAAAACCCAACCAGTTTTAGTTACTGCTGCTGCAAAACTTGATTTTAAACATTTCATACACTGACAATCAATCTCTCTAGGATCCAGGTAATTTTTGGCATAACTGAATGAAACACTGAGATTTTGCCTGCATGGAAACAGCTTCCAATACACTGTGTGTTAAATACCCTCCAAACATGAAAGCACGACCTGTGCCTCTGACTAGAGCTCCCACAATCTAATTAGTGCTTACAGGAAACCCACAGGCAAATGGAAGGAATCCAAGTTCACACCAAGATGCCACTGTTCCAGGATTTACCATTGTATTTGTATATTCAGTGGGGAGAGTTTCTGATTCATTACAGTGGAAACAGATTTGGGGATAGGGAAGAAGGGGAAAACAGGGATTTAAAGGTTTCTACTGTCTCATTTTTAGGTGATGAACTTGAACTGAGCTGGAGCAAATCTCTCTCCCCCTGCTTGCCCTTTCTACGTGGAAGCATCAGAAGCATTTCCCTTGCCAGGTGTCAAATTGCTGACACATACATGTTAATTTACAAGTCAAAGATCTTATCTTCGGACCCTTCATATAACCCAAACTTGCTACAACACTTACACTGACATTTACTAAACACTGCTGACATTGGCTTTCCATAAGCTGACTAAAGCTCCTAAAGCCCAACAGACCTTTTACCCAAATTTATCTAAAAGGCATTAGAGAATACAAGGTCATTAGAGTTGATGCACCCTTGAAATCACAACTAAACAAGCAAATTCACTGATTTTTAGTCATCCAGAAGACTGACCTAGAGAAGTGCTTTGCCAAACACTTTATACTTTTGATTGCAAAAATCGAGAAGTGTATTTACTTTAAAAAGTCTTTAGTAATTCTTTGAGCCAGTGCACCAGTGGGGAATGACCACAGGAGTGACCATCACCAGGACATGCCAGCAAACCAGTGGGTTACAGGAAATTGGTGCAAAGAAGAATTTTCATTGCAGCTCCAACTTGCAGAGCACAAACCACTTCCTTTCAAAAACACTTTCCTTGCCAAAATTTTCTTTCCATACAATTACACTGGATATATTTGTTAGGGTGGGGGTTTTTTTTGTTTTGTTTTCTTTTTCAAGGAGGTATTACAAATGCAGTCAGGTACACCAAGTACTCATACAAAACAAACACAAAGCAGTCCTCCATCGCTTTGGAGGAGTGACTACTATTAAGTGAATCCATCCCTTTGTTATACCTACACAGATTGTCTAAACTCCACTGGGCACAGAATCCAACCTGGCGTTTTAAGTAGTCTGGATTATCTGTCCATTTCTCCAGCAAGATCAGTTGGTCGCTAATGCACGATTCAGAAACTGTCATTTTATTTTCACCTGCAATTTAAGAGGAAAAAGAGTAATTGCTGTAAGTTAGGGATAAGTTTAGTTTAAAATAATAACATCCCACAAATGCAGTAGAACTCTCTAAACACATTTAAACCTCAGTATTACAAGCAGCATGAAATTCTTTCCCCAAGCAGATGTAGAATTATCTTCATTCAGATTTACCACTTCTCAACACGCAGCTCCATCATCAAGAGACAGATCACAGCTGTTCCCCATCTCTCCAATACTGAATTATTCTTTTCAAGTAACAAAGGTCTCATGTCATAAGTCATTATGTGGTAATTTCTAAGATGAGAAGGACCGAGTTTCAGCAAATCCCTTAAGGATTTGTGGGTGAGGGTGTCATTAAAGAAAAATATATTTTTTCCTGCCTACAAACTCCCAATGCTAAGTGTTGTCCAACTCTAATACAGATTTATGTCAGTGACAAAGGCATCATATCACAAATCCTTCTATAGCAACTTCTAACAAGTTTCAGCAAGTATCTCAAGGGTTTTGAGGGGTAGAGAGATGTCACTACAGCAGGAGATGCAGACTCTCATGCTCACAAGTGGTCAGGCAAAGCAAGTGACAATTATGCAGCAGACGCCACAGTGTTAAGAGCAGTACCAGGCCAATACTCACTCGTTTGTGCAAACTTCTCCAGTGCTATTAGTGCAAAAAGCATCACTGTCGGGTGGGACTGGAAGTTCTAAACATGGGCAGTAAGAAAAAATTAATTAATACATACCCAGCACAGGCAGACAAGAAGGGCTGCAAGTCTGTCATGGAAGGTTTTAGGTTCAAAGGAACCTCCTAAGCTCCTGTATTCCACCCTCCTGTGGACAGCTGGATCAAACCCATCAGGCTATCCAGAACCTTGTTCCATTGACTCCTCATTATCTCCAAAGATGGAGATCCCACAGGCTCAGCTTTCTATAACATACACTACCAGTATTTCGCAGACATGACTCCAACTTTTCACAATAATAATAATAATTTTAAAATTGCATTATAATTGCTATGTATGGATACATACAAAAAGATGAAAGACACTTACCAAGCTGTGAAGTAAATATTCCAAGATGCCTGGGCTGAGTAAGCCTATACTCGCAGGACCTGCAAGAACATCAGGAATGAAATCCCTCCATGGGAACTACCACATACCCATCACCACAGATCTTTTAAACACAAGGTAACAAATTAAAGAACATCTAAGAGCTTCACAGCAAAGCAGAACTATAATATAAAACAATTACCATTGTTCCCAGTAAAATACTTGGTGCACATTTAATAATTACAGTTCCTGGCACATTACAGTCCTGTTCACTTCACTGCTCTAAGTGGGTACAGAGTTCTAGTCATGCTTCTGAGATTTTGCAGTAAGACTCCAGCAGCCTCCACTTAACATTCTCATGCTCATTACTTTTGAAAAACTACTGTCTCCCCTTTGCTTCCAGAGTCAATGTGTAAAGACCAGCTCCAATTATCAGTAGCCCAAAATAAGCAAAACTGAGCACCTGACATGGCCAACTTGATAGTTAATTATACAGCTTGCAGTGGCACCAGAGCAAGCAGCCAATTTAAAATGGAAAAGCCCTGAAATAGTGTCCACTTAATCAAGAGAGAGACACGAGGGAATCAAACTCTGGCATCTACAAACTCTTAAAAATTTGCAGTGGGTTCCAACACTTCATTAACAGATTTGTTGCCTGAGCTGACACAATGAGATCTGTGTCCATTAAAGATGAAAGCAGATACAGTATCTCATTTTGACTTAGTATAATAGGGTAGAAATATTAACAGTACAAAAATACTTCCAGAGCTTGTTCTTTACTTGTTTTTTTTTGACAGAAACACAGAAATTATTTTTTAATAATCATTAGTGACACCGGACACTTTTTTCCTGTATTTCCTGTCCACTTTCAGAAAAGGAGCAAAAAAACTAGATACAAAAAAGATCATCAGCAGAAAGCAAACTTAATCATCAGTTTCCAACAGTGTACTAGGAATGACAGGGAATAAAAATTCTGTATGAAAAGTCACCTTAAACTAGAATCTCAGCAATTTTCTTTTAAGCAACACAGAAGAGAATCTTTTCAGCTATCTACAATAGAATAAGGCATGTCTATTGGAGAAAACATATTTCTTTTTTATTTCTATACAGCCTCCAAGACCATTGACTTGATACTCCTGCCTACACTCTAGAGAATGTGTCCTCAGTACTTCACAGGCAGAGTGGGTCTGCAGCAGAGATTGATTACCAGCGCTAAGGCAATGTAACATAAACAAACAGTGATCCCCGTCACTAACCACACACCAGAAGGATTTGTGAATGGCTCATTCAGACATTTGAATCAACCAGATTCTGTCATGCCTGGCACCCTCTCCATGCAGAACATCATTCAGTTCTAAGAAAACACTTCTGACCTAGTCTGCATCGTGGGTGCTAAAGCAGAAGGTGTTGCCGAGAGCCAGATGCCAGCTGTGAGGAGAACCCCAGGGCTTTACCTGCTAATTTCTCTGCCAGGCAGCCGAGCACTGCAGTCGTGTTCCGGTGCTTGGCAGGGTGACAAGCATCCTGGCAAGCAGCAGCTCCACTCAAGTTTAATATTTCAGTTAACTTCTGTAATGCATCCTGCAAAACAAAAACCAGGAATCTCTTCAACATCACTGTCAAATAGTTTCCCCCTAATTCAGCGTTATTCAACAGGTTGTTTTTATGCTACATTACTAAACTCAGCATCATATTACAGACAGCATGGGGTGGTTATCTACTAAGATAAGATAATGAAGGACAGATGAGAAGAAAAGTTCAACAGACCCAAGAGATGTGACTTTAAAATTACCACCAGACTGTTGGTCATCATTATGATCAACAGCTCAGGACATTTCTGGACAAACCTGAGTGAGCTCCCTATAGCAACAGGAACCAATGAGCACATATGGCACCATTGCCATCTGATCTGTTTAGTGTCCTAAAACTCACACCCTTTTCAAAAGAAGAGGACTGTTTCAGATTTTAGAATTCAGGACTGAAGGGACACACCCCCTCCCCAAAAAGCCCATATTCCCATCATAAATTTAGGATGCTGCCAGCTTTACAGATGTCATACTCTGTTCTTGAGAGCCTAAATGGTTTTCTGTAGTCACACAAATTCAGGAAGTAACCAATGAGGGCAATAAATGTAAAATGCCATGCTTTGACTTGCTTTGTTCATGCAGTATTGTATAAATAAAAATCAAAATAGGTCTAGAGCATACTCTGCATTTTCAGGGTATTTAGGGGTTAATCTAGAGCAAGAACAAGTCATCCCACAGGGAGAACCCCACCCTGAAAAGTTCCAAATCCTCCTCAACTTTCCAGACTTCATGAAAGTTTCAGCTGATTCAGATTGAAACTGCATAATCTCAGGCAAGGATCTAATTAAAATAGAAGAACTTCTCATATTGAAGTCATCAGCAGCCATTTGGAGGAAAAATGAGCACTGCTCAAGTTGAATAGATGTGTTTTTTTGAACTGTGTTCTGAGCCACTCTCGGTTGACTGTGCTAGAGTCTGAGGTCTGTACAGAGATCACACTGAAAAGTAGTTATGTTCTTAAAAGGAAAGCCACAAAAACAGAACTGATGGACAGGACTGAGGTAAGTGGAAAGAACAGAGGAAGAAGAAAGAATGACTGAGCTACAGACTTGGGATGGAAAAGACTCACTAAAATTAGACTCTTGACATACTCTGATACTGCTTTCAGCCATTATTAGAACTGTCAGAGATCAACTATTTTGAGTTAAATAAAGACTTTATAGAATAAACAGTTTACTGCACTGCCATTTTAACTTTATGAACTTTATAGCCTGCAATAGCAGAATATGAAATTCAGCCTGCTGCTGTTCTCCAGCTGTCATGGAAGTGAGGCACTGACTTAAAATCTTCAAGACAAGAAACTTAAAACTTATCCTGTATAGAAAGAAAATTAACAGCAGCACACACTTCACCAGGCTGCATGTGGCCAGCAGACCCCACAGCTGCAGCTCCTTGTGCTGTACTGAGGAAAAACCACTGTGCACCCCAGAAAAAAAGGCACCTCACTCCTTCTGTCTCGATAAGGTCAACTATTTTATAGCAAACTCCTTAAAAGTGCCCAAATAAAAGTCACATGGCTTTTGAAAAACGAGTCATTTGATTGCCAAGTACATTGTAGAGCCAAATAAAAAATCCAAAATCACCCTTCCTATGGTTAATTCGCAGTGATCTCCATTTCCTGATTTCTTTTTCAAAGCAGATGAAGTTTCTAGCCATAGCTTTGCTTTCAAAATAATTCAGCAGTCTATGTGACAGCCATTATACATTTCTTTTGCTTAAAAGTCTCAGATAACTTTAATCAATAGCCTAGAGGAAACAATCCCACTTCAGGTGGTTTAAGAGCTTGACCAATTCTCCAGCCACTGGTGGAACCAGCTCTTTATATCCCTAACAACACCAATGGAAGACTAAAATTGGCAGCATCAGGAGCTTGAGAAATGAAAGCCGCAATGATGTGATTACCAATTTCTGAAGAAATGAGATCATGACAAACATTTGAAGACAGACAAGTTCTCTGTACAAACATTATGTTTAGCATCCTAAACACCTGAACCAACACAGCATGAACACCTCATCTTTCTGCCCAAAACCAGATTAGTGGCCAGTAAAACAAAAGTGTTCTCATTTGCCAAAACCACAGAGATATTTCATAGTTAAAAAATGTCATTTGTTTAGCTTAACACACCTATTTGTGTTGCATTCCTCATGTACAGGGCAGGAACAATTTCAATAGTGACTTGTAAACGTGCAGCTTTGCAAATGTGAGAACAAAAGGGCAGAGCTTGTGCAGCATTTGCAGCACCTGCACGTCCCCCCTGTGCAGTGTAAGTACCACATGGCAGGAAAGAGTGGCAAGAAAAGCAGCCAAAACTCAAAGGTTTCTTGTTCCTTCCCCAGGGACCAAATTCATCTTTTTTTAGGAACACTTCTAGTATTAATTAGCATTTAGACACCAAGTCACCCCAAATTACTCAAAGTTGAATGTTACACCCATTTTTTCAGCCACTATCAGTCTTGCATCACCGGTGAAACCCACCCAAAGAGATGGTGGGTGTGGCAACTACCAATAACTGACGTTCAGCCACAGATAAATACATCTGCTTTCGACTCACTTTCGTTGGCAGCGGACATTCATCAAGTAGTAGCGTTATAACAGCTGGGCCCAGGGGATCTTCTAATGGAATAACTCTAATTAAAGACTGGACAACTTCCAACCAGCCTTCATCTGTCAACCACAAAACAGAAGTCATGCTCAGATTTAACAGTGCAATTCAGAAGTGTTCAAAATACATCCCTAAATGTAAATTGAAATGTCCTCAAAATTATCCCGTGATCTTAGAGACACTGGGAAAAACAGTTTGCTTTTTACACCACTGTCCTGGTTTGCAGTAGTTTAGAAGTTTAAATTGAAGAAAGAAAAATTTTACAGCAGCTTGGATAATAGTGAACAACTCTCCTGTGTGGAGAAGTGTCTTGCCCAGGCCAGAGCATCCTTTAGTTCCCACTACTATTAGGAAGGAATACTCATGGTGGTATGGACAAGTACTTTGTTCTAGTGTGATACTCAGAGTTCAGTGTCCAATGTCAACTCTTAAGTGTTAAATGGAGAAAGGTTAAAACGGAGAAAATATTTCTTTTAACTAGAATCAGATCACTTTTCCTGAGTTCCCTGAAGTAACATGAGGTTCAGAGAAACTCCATGAGTTTTTTCCATGCCTGCTGGTCTAAAGAACCTTTGTTTTCCTAAGGAACAGTTCTCATTGTTGAATGAGTAGACAAGGGCTTTTACTCGCAAACATCCACAAAGAAGATGTTAAACTACTACTAAAGTAAACAGATTTGGATTTACAAGCAGATAGCTCCCTTAAAAGTGAAAATAAAGACAGTCTGCATATATATACAGCTGAGTGAGGCTGAAGAAGCAGCGCTCCCTTCAACACCACCACAGCAGTAACACACTGGGGTTTGAGTTCTATTAGCACTTTCCTCTGAAAAACATTTTATTTAATTGCTGTAATACCTAACCAGGTTGATTAATTTACTTCAATACAGAAATATATTTCCTAAGACCAGTACCAACGCTACTAAGCGGAGAGATAAAAATTCGCCTAAACCAGAAGTTTGGTTGAAGTCTTAAGCTGGGAGAATTTCTCCTACTGTAACAAAGATGAAACAGCCCTTGCACAAACATGGCTTGTCTTGCAGGAGCACTTAGGGACAGGGCTGGGACAAATGCATCAGTAAAGCAGGGGTCTAAGGTCACCAAAACCCAAACCAAAAGGAACGTGCGATTTGCCGACACCAGAGCACGTGGGCTTAGCCCGTGTCTACGTACACGTATAGGTTGTTGCTGCTCAGCTGCAAACAGCCATTCTTTGTGGTTGATGGTTTAATGCCACTGCAATGTGTTTGTGGCCATCCATTGACTGCTTCTGGAGAGTTCACGTGGGAAGTTTAACTGAACTCAAAAAAACCTCAGGCCAATGCAAAGAGCTCAGTGAAGATCTGAAGGGCAGGACTGTGTTCTGGTTCCCACATCCCCAGGGCTACAGCAAGTCCTAACAGATCCTGCTAAAGTGCATTTTTCTTTGCAAAGAGGGGCTTGGGGTTTGTTTGGTTTCTTTTGCTCGGGAATCACAACTAAAATGCCCAACACAATGCCTTGATACCTGTTTCTGCCATTTCATGCAACGTGATCATTGAATAAGGAGGCTCCTGGTCACTGAAAGAGATATTACACAGGTCAAAATTTATGCACAATCATCAGCTTAATACACTGAATAAAATGATTATACACAGACAGAGAACAAATCCAGTAGCCATTTAACAAAGGAAGTTACACAGGCTGCAGATTGCTAATGTCATTTTCGGATCTGAAACACAGATGGGATTTGAGCCTCTCTATGGCTCAACAGCAACATCTGCACGTCTGCAACAGCTGACAAGTGAAATTGTGATCCACATCTGCATGTTTAACAGCTGAACATAATGCTTAGGCTTGGTGCTGTTCATTAGCAGGTTCCTTGCAGTACATAAGGAGGCACTGCACGTCAGAGGTCACAAAGCGAACCCTGAGCAGTGCACAAGGGGCATCACTTCAACAGGACATTTTTTTTCTCAGAAATTCTCTGCTAAACATATAAATATTAAAAAAACACCATAAAACAAAGGGAAACCACCTAACAGCATTATAGTCTTTAAACAAGAGCTGTTAAAAGAAATAGTTAAGGCACTTTAACAGAAAATATTTAACCCAACCCGCTTTCCAACACGAAAACACAAAGTTCAGTAGATCAGCTCCTCAGTCCAGTTTGCTGGAGTATGGACACAAAGCTATGGACACATCTGTGCATCTGAGCAGGCACTGCCAGAGAAAACATCTAAAGCAAGACCCCAAAATCCTGTTCAGAAAGCACCTCCAGGTCCACAAAAGGACAGCAGCATGTCCTAAAACACTTTATTCCGTGCTCCTTAGGCACTGTGAACTAACCCCAGGCTTAGACTTTACGTTCACACTCAATTTCTATCACACAGCCCTGAAAAGAAATTAGAAATGTGAAATACAGGGGAATTTTAGAAAATGTCAACAGACATTAATTATGCAGATAATAAAACTACCTAGATTGAAAGATCAATCATAAAGAAGAAAAAAAATCTCAGCTTTGATGAAATATACATGATGTAAACATGTCTTTCTTTTTCTTACAAAAAGGTGAACACATTCTTAAATATTTCCACAAGAAAATGCTAAAATGAAGTTTATCCCATTTTTATATTGCCACAACATTTGAAACAAACAGCTGGGTTGTTGTTTTTTTTTTAACTCAAAGCGTCTTCACCTTTCTTCTGGAAAGTAATCTGCCCAGAAGGAAAAAGAAGTGCAGTACTTCAGCCAGAATTACATCAGGAGAAACAATAGAAAGATTCAAAGAAAGAAGAAAAAACCCCAACAAAAATCCCAACCACAAGTACAAGTAAAGGCTATGATAAAAAAGGATGAGATTTTTATCAGCAAGATTTCTGATTTTGTCATGGGTAGCAGGTGTTCACAATACTGGCATTGAGCGAAGGACAGTCCTGTCCCACTCATTTGCCATTTTAACCACTTAATTCCCAAACATCCCCTCCAGGACACACCTTCCTCATTTTGAAACAAAACACCCATTTTGGTAATTTCTTAATTTGCAAGGCAGCTTTTCAAATAAGCCCCAAAATTTAGAACTTATCCTTCTGAGTTTATGAAATTAAACTTCTAGGAAGCAGCTATCTCTAGATAGGAGAGAAAAAAAAAATCAGTTGTCAGAGATGTTTTAGATCAGAACTTTGAGATTTGATAAAACCAAATAACAAGAAGGAAAAAATGTACCTGAACAAAAAAAAAAAATGGCAAACAGGGAAAGCAACTATTCATTGCTTATCACTACAGTCTGTATAAAACCCCCCATAAAAATACAGTAGCTTCAGGAATTTGTCAGGAACAGGACTCCAGGGGCAGTGAAATAACTATGCTTATTGTCCCTCAGCAGCATAGGAAAGTGCTTACAAGATTACAAAACTGATTGCAAGACCCACAGGAACAGGATCAACGGTGCACAGAAGTGTTGTGAAACAGCTTAAAGAGCTGAACTCAGGGGAAAGGGGACAGCATGTGAGACTGGGCAGGGACTTTAAAAAACACTTGCCATGATTTTAACTTCATGATTTGAAGAGAGAGCACAAAATAAAAAAAACCTGTTAAAAAACCAACCAAACACACACCTTAAAGGTTCATGAAAAACATCAGTCCTGGTATTTTCATTTAAAGCCTTCAACAGCAGGAAGGCAAACTCCTCTGTAGGCACATTCCAGAGCTGATGCAGGTATATAAATGAAGCCTCAATTATTCTGAGCCTCATCCACCTTAAACTCAAACCCCAGCTGTCAGGCTGGAATAGTGTTTTTCCTTCAGTTCTGGTCTTTCCAATTCCTAGCCTGCACCTAACACAAAAGATGATGAGTGAACTTAACCCATCCCTTTTAATGTCCTTTTAAAGCTTTGTAGTAAGCAACACAAAATCAAAAAAAGACCAAAAAAAAGGATGAGCCCATAAATATCCCCCACAGCCTTAGTGGATGCTTTGAGCATGCAAGGAATGCAGTACTGGGATTGTGAGTTGGGCAGTCACAACATGTGATCTTTAAAAAGTAGTCAGACTTCTAACTGGAAGGAAAACCTCAGTCTGTTTATCCAGGCTAGCAAAGATCAAAGCTCCCTATTTTGTTTCACCATTTCCAAAGAAGCTAAATACAGCCTGCGAACAGAAAACTGCACAACAACCAATTTTTAGGACAGAAGTTCCCAGACTCTGGCATGTTTTTTGCTTCCTAAACTGTGAATCTGTGCCAGGTAGAAATCCTGAGCACACTCCTCATCCCACATGGGTGTAGGCCCATACAGGAACTGTGAGAAAGCTCCTCAGCTCCTGGAAGAGTCTGTACCTGAGCACTCAGGAGCTACTTCTTTTACCTAGGAAAGGTGCTCCTCTCCTAAGCCTCCAGATGGAAACACGTGGCTGCTTCAGGGAGGGTCAGGTGTAGATCGGTGAGAGGCTGGAGCCACAGTTTGAGGGAAGACAAGAACATTTTCATTCATGTTGAATTATTCCTTGAGGAGGTACTTACTTATCTACCAACGTCCGAATTACAGCCAGTGTGTCAAGTACCAGCCCATCCACATTCTGTTTTTTCCTTCTTGGTTCATGAGGCCCTCGACCCCTCCTGGGCGGACGCACAGGGTCCCTTGGGTGGCTTCTTGCTTCAGGGATGCGTGCTCTACTGTTCTCCGTTTGCCGGCCCTGAGAGTCCACGTTGTCCTCGGCCCCGCTGTCATCGCGGCAAACACACGAGTTTCCCATGCTGCCAGCCCCCAAGGCTCCCAGCAAATGGGGAATGTGGTGCTCTAGAGTCAACAGCAGACCTTGGAAAAGGCTTCTGCTAGCATAGAACACAACCAAAGCAACTACAATCATCTAGGAAGTTTCAAGAGAAGTGTTTGTGCGATCCCAGACTGTGATCTTTTTGCATTATAAACGTTGCTACCAGCTGGAATGAGTGGGAAGTTGGAGACTTAGTTGCCGAGAGAATCACTTAAAACACACATTGGTCATCCAGAAGGAGGTCTGAAAAAGCAAACCAGAACAAGGGTCAGTGTTACTACTGCTAGAAAACAACAGAAGAATTCCTATTTTAGTAAACACAATCAGTTTTGGTGGATAAAGTAGCTAAGAAACACAAGACTTTACCTGAAGTCTATTGTGGAGAAAGGGAAAGGAAGGAAGAGGAGGAGGAGGAAGTTCCCTCGGTGAGGAGCTCTCGCCCACGCACCATTCCTTTCTACACTACCTATTACTTCCCAACTCCTTCATGGTATTTGGATGCAGAGGAACAAGCTTGTCTGTAAATCTTGCACACTGCTACCCTTTAAATACTAAGTATCAAGAAACCAGTTTCATTACCCTTTACAGAGACATATGGTTTATACCATCCCAATAAAGGCTGCACACTTAAGGTTCTCATTTCACATCAGGAACATTTCCAGACTATAAAATAGACCATAACTGTAAGATCCGTTCTTTACAAGTTTGTCTATCTCAACAAACAATAGATTTAACAGAGAACCATTTGGTCCACCTGTGCATAAGCACACATTTTTGGAACATGCCTACATCTCCTGCATTCGCACCCAAAGCAGCACCAACACTGACCTAAACAGGAATTACAGACACCATTTTAACGCCTTAAAAATCTAACTGGGATTTTGAAACGGGTGTTGTGTGCCTGTCTGGATCTAGTGTCAAACCAGTCTTTTTGGGAACAAAGACTAATTCAATCATTCTTCTGTTCTTCATTCAAATGGTTTGGATCACATACAGGCCCAGTAGCAACTGAGACCACAGGGCAGTCTCTCCCAGTCATTAATTTGAAAATGCAAGAGAAAAATGATTCACAGCCCTGTTTCATAACAAGTTATGTTTTAAGCCATAGGGCATATTTCTATAGAACATTACATAAAGTCTCAGGTGAAAAAAAAAAAAACTTACAAAAGATGTAATTTCCTACTTATACACTTCAGGCATGTCAGAATAAGTAACTTTTATCCTTTTAAGAATCAAATTTAACATTTACACTAGAAGTTCTGGTGAATATCCTGTAAAAGGTTATTACTATTCTTCAATTATTAAATAATCTCATTAAGAGCAGACATGTAGCACCTTAAAATCAAAAGAAAGTCAAAGAGAGCTGACACCTTTCAAATATGGAAGGCCCTCACCCTCAGAGCCAACTGGCAACTCTGCAGTTGCTGGCTGCCATTTGGGACAAGATCACAACATCATTTGGGAAGCCAGACACTGGTCATATGAGCAAGTCTTGGGATGTCAGATGTCACTGGAAAAGCACTGCAACCAAGCTCACACAGGCTCTTCTGTAGTTTGAACAACATCATCTTCTTTTAGCACAGTGAAATGTTCAGTATTAAGAAATTAACTGGAGGCTAACTAAGAAAAAAAAATCAATTCCTCAAGAGATATTAATTGGAAAAAAATACAAGATATTGACTTCTTGTTTAAGAGATTCCTAAACCACAGATTATTAGTAGGGTTTCAGCATCACACCATGCTTGTCTTATGCCCTAAGCAGTTTGGCCATCAGGCTCAGAGTCCTTCCATCTGAGCCAATACAGCTGTCACCTTCTCAGTCAGCAAATCACAAGCAGATGAGAGGTGCCAGTGCAGACTGCAAGGACCTCAAACAGAATTGTCTAAGTTCACAACTGGTTCAAATTACTTTCTTGATTTTAAAAAGAACTAGTTATGTTAAATGCAAAACATCTTCCTAGGGAATATGTATGTATATATGAATCTGAGTCATTTAAGGGCATTTTAGCAAGATAATACTAAAATGTAAAACTGTTACAGATTTAGAATCTGAATAAAGTTGTTCTGTATCTTATGGAAATGTTAACACAGTGAATCTATCTTGTCATCAAAACAAGAATGGAAAAGCTGTATTTTAAAGATTAGCAGTGAGTAACAGCCTATCTAAAGAAACAAAAAATAGACATGTCACAATGAAAGCTGATTATTGAAACCTCAGTTTTTCTGGCTGACAACTCAAAGCATGACTAAAAACAAGTAATTATGATCAACTCACCTGTAAATTTGCTTGGTTCAGGAACGGCTGGGGGTGCTCTCAAAGTGCTGTATCAGATGTGGATTGCTCTCCTCCAGGACACAAAGCCGTGTCTGGAAAAGGCAGCGCTCCGTAAGCCTTTATGGTGGGCAGTGAGTCATTACTGACTCTGCTTTCACTTCGAGGAACTACGCCGAGGAGTCCCTGAGGACAGACGGAAAGGAAAGAGAATTCACTTAGAAACTGCATATCAGGTAGATGTACTCCACCTCCTCCCTACACCTGCCATGACATCGAGCTGTGCCATTATTCTCAGCTACATCCAGCCTTTACAGAGGGAATTCTCTCAGGGCTTCAAAACCTAGTTTGCCATCTACAAGCTTTAGGACTGGTCATGGATACAGAAAACCCAACCTGTTTTTACAGCCATGGTACTCCAGACACCACAGCACCAAGTGCAGAGCAGTGACCAACTCCTCACCTCGAATTACTCCCCACAGGAGGAAGAAGAGAAGCAATAATATCTGCTCCACATCACCCTCAAGTAGACACAGCAAAAAATAAAAGTACACTATAAAAGTTGATTAGATAAGATGAAGAGAGAAATGACAGGATAAACTCCCCTTATTTAGTAAAGAGCTGGGTTTGACAGCATTCACTTGGCTCTTGCTCACCATCACATACAAGGAGCTCATTGTCAAGCCTCAAACAAACTGAAAGGCTAAATAATTAGGAACACAAGGTAGGAGAGATTGCTACAGATCTGCTCACAAACCAGCTTGTCTGGATAGAGCACAAATGCAGGAAGAACGGTTCTGAAGAGCAAAGGAAAATAATAGAAGTACAGATTTTTATTCTATAAGAAGTAGCTGGTACTGATACCTCTCACCAAACACACAAAACTCTGATGTCTGACACCTCTTCTATACCAGAGACCCTGTGGGCACCCACTGAACGGCTGCCCCAGCACATCTTGCCCTCAACAAAGCCCCAGGACCAGATGCTGCTGGAGCAGGACACCTTCCCTGCATGGGAGAAAAGCAGCTGCCAGCTGCAGCCTCCTGTGCCCCCACACAGCTCCACTGACCACTGGGACCATCCCCACCGCAGAAAGCAGCTGCTCTCCCGGCAGGATCAGGCACGCGCATGGATGCACAAAGGAGTTACAAGCGCCACAGGCTGACTGACCTGCCATGGCTGGACGCCCAAGTGAGAGAGAAGAAATCATCATCCATTGAAAGGGATGCTAGGGGATGGATTTGCACCTGCCTGGCAGCGTGGATGCCCAGCCTGCCCCAGAGAGGCTTCCTCTGGACCATCCGACCGAGCACGCCAGTGGAGGAGTTGGCTCTAAGTGGCACTGGGATCATTTCTCTGCAATGTGCAGCCCAAGAGTCGGTGATTCATCCCCTCAAATATTCAGTTGCAGCCAACCATAATACTGCCTCATGATGGAAAATGCCTCTTCTTTCCATGAAATGAAGTGCCTCTGCCAAGCAAACAAAAAACCCCTCGTGCACATAAATGAGGAGGGTTTCAGCTACCAAAAACACTTTTCCAGTTTCTGCCACCCTACAAGAATAAGACCAGTGATTTCTCCTCTTGAGCAGGGTAACATGGGAGCTCAGTCAACAAATCACACAGTAAAGCAGACAGTTTTTCAAAAGTGAAACTGTGAGAGTTTTGGCCAGCAGTTTCCTATTAAGGAGATAAAATAATTATAAATATTTCCTCAGCATTTCTTTCCCAAAGAAATGATGCTCCTAAAAAGGAAGAGATGGAAATACTTGTGATGCCAGTCAGATGAAAGTTCAAACTAGAAGGAAACACAGCTATGAATCGCTGCAAGATAACCAACTTTGATACAGGAATAAGAGGAAGAAGCCTGTTTGCAAAACAAACTTTTATAACAAGGAGAATTTTCAGCTTTGAAATTATTGGGACATAGTGAAAACCATGAATTTCCAGTAAATTACATACAATTAGAATATGAAATGGAGACTTTCTCAAGATATCCCACTGACACGCAAGGCCAACCTCTCACCTGTAAGACTTGTGCAACTAAAGAGGAGCTGCTGGGTGTCCAGCGTGGTACCACGCAGTGCACGCAGTCAGGGGACCGCAGGCTTCGGGAGGAGCAAGTAAATACCCTGCTGGTTCCTCTGCATGTGGTAACCAACCTCCATGTTGTGTAATCTGAAGCAAACCCCTAATTCAACTCTATTTTCTTTAAAAATACCTTGGAGGGTTAAGACTAGTGTCAAAACTCGATGGGAAGCAGCCTTTACTGGCATGCAGCATTTCACAAAGCCATTGCCACAGTTGGTTGCTTTCTTGGTGTAGCAAGAGCACCCTAAGGCTAACTAAGGCTGACCTTGAGCAGGCTGACCTTGAGCGTGCCAGTTTCACAGAAAGGGAGACTCATCACATCTCAAAGCTTTCCAGCTCCTGCACAAGTGCTCATCAGTGAAAATCCCTGGGGTTGTACAAGGTTTATGCAAACAATCAGGCTTTACCCTAGGTAATTCATCTTTGTCACAAACACAGAGCTGGAGGATCTCATCTCTTGTTTGACTTGATGTGGTAACACTTGAAGCAGAAAGAAGCAGATAGTAACTACCACCACAGTAGATTTTTTTCTGTAGACTCAGCTTGAAAGTCAGATTTTATAGTCACTTGCACATTGCACTACTTTGCCTTTTCACTTCTTTAAACCCCTTTTTAAGCTGGTACAGGAACACTAAAATTGAAACACGGATTTAAAGTGAACCTCACTTTCTCACTTAATGAGTGTCTCCAGAGCAGGGAGGGATTCTTCACTGCACAGCTCCCTTACCTCTGGATACAGAGACACTCGTGCTCAGGACATGTCAGGCATCAGACTATTCAGGTTTTTTTCTGAAAGGAAAACTGAAGCATTTACCACCTTCTGAGTTTCCCCATCTCAGAGGTCATCATATACCATCTCACAATCATTTAGGTGGAACTATCCTTTGTACTACAGCCTCCAGGAAACCTCAACTTTGCTTCACATCTCAACCAACGCTGGTATCGATCACGCTTCCTGCTTCTCAGCTCCCCAAGCCACAGATGGATCATTAAATTTCTTATCAGAGACAGAGCTTAAGTTATGCTTTGAGGCAGATGAAAGCACTTCTGAGATAATGATCTTTTAAAGAGATAGTGGTATCTGACAGCCCAGTGAAGCTGAACAAGAGGTGCCTCCAGCAGGGTGACGTGGCCTGGCAGAGCGGAACAAGCTCAGCAGTTGCCCAAGGAGCAGAGTATAATGCACTGCTTCAGAAGCGGCAGGAAGATCAAGATAACGCCCTGTGGACGGCAAGGAACACTAATCCTATAAACTGCAGGGCTACAAGCACATGAAATAAAATCGATTAGCTATACCCTATTAAGTTTTGGCACAGACATCCATTTGGAGGCTTATAAATAACTCTTTCAATTAATTCAAGTTAATCTTCCTTGCTGCCCAGAAAGTCAAAGGCATTATCAACAATACAATTCCAACAAAAGCATTCATGATATCAGGATTCAAAATTAAATAATAAAATGCCACCACATCTCCCAAAAAATCCATAAGAAAGTCCAGAACAGACAATGCTGAGAGGAAAGTGACTCTTTGGATACCAAGCAGAGGTGTAGAAGGGCAAAGAAACTACAAAAAAAGGAAAAAAAAGGTATTTTTTAAAGGTTTATCTAGTAAAATTTACAATAGTCCATTTCAGAAATGACAAGGCTTTATCTATATCAGTCTCCAGAAACCAATGAAAGAGTTCTCTTCAGTCACACAGAGATCAACTCCTTGTAAACTGCAATACTTAAAGCACCTTGTACATGAGCAAAATATAAACCATACAAGCATTCTGAGGGGCAGTCAAGAGACTGAGCAGCTCAGTCACAGTGTAGTCCTGCCCTGGGAACTAGAATTAGGGCTAGCAAAGGGCCATCCAAGTCATCACACTGTGGGCACCAGGAAGTTGCTACAAGGAGGGTCTGCTGGAAGCAGGGGCAGATTCTTGTCAGCAAACCACCAGCTTCATGGAACTGACCCAAAAGAGGGACAACCCAGAGTTTGTCTAAACTAATCTTAGTGCTTTTCTTTCTTGTAACTCAGAGCTGGGCTTGTTTTCAGAAAACTACTCTGTAGAAGGCAGAACAGTCTCCTGCTGTAGACCACAGCCCAGCTACACAGCATGACTAAGCTATTACGAATGCGTAAAACTCACACGTCCAAAAAGTGTTTTCAGCGTAAAATTTTGATAACATTGCTGAAAAACTCAGTGATGCCTTGGTTGGAAGCCTGCATTGTCAGCTGTCTGACAACTGCCTTGGTGGGCACAGAGCAGACAATGTCTAGAAACAGGCTGAAGAAAGCTGCAATACTTGATAATTCAGGCAGCATCACAGGATGGCCTGATCTTTCAGAGCTCAGAGTTGAGAGCCACTTTTGCAGCCTTCCCTGCCAGCCATGGATTGTTGGCTGCTCTTTGCTAGACAAAGCTCAGGACTGTACTGGCAGAGCAAGAAATGTCCTTCTAGTTCTCCTTCCTCCTGTGAGTGGATACAGTGACAGCTGCTCGAGAGACTGTCATCCGAGTCCAACACAACATGTAGGTCACTAGGTTAGCAAACCTGCCTCGGAAGCACTCATGGAAAGCACAATTCCTGAACCACCTGGGGTTCCCAGAGCTGAAGAATACAAAACCTGATGCACAGCTCTGGGGAGGCCACTGGAACCACGCTATCTCACCCACTTAAAACAACAAAAAACCCACCCACACAAGAACTCAGCTTCATTTCTCCCCATTTGTCTCCTCAGGTTCTGCCTTCAGGACCTTTTCTCTCTGCCAGCAAAGCACGCTGCAGGAGAGAGCCCGGTGTGGATTAGCCAGCTACGTGTAACAAGTGCTTCTGCCAGGTCTCACAGGTGTCCTGCTCCAACCACTGAGCTGTGGTATCTTCTTGGAGTGTTTTAGTGCCTCTGCCAGTACAAAAGAACCCAGAGGAAGTTGGTCAATGTGCTGTGGCCAAGGAGGGGAAGGGGATGACTGCCCAAGAGATGGCTCGGACAAGCGCAGGTGGGTTAGGAAGTGGGAGAAAGATGAGCATGTATGTGTCTCACGAGGCAGTCTAAATGTGGTTTAAACCAGACTGTGCACCCAGTTTAGTCAAAAAAGGCAGAAAGTTCAAAAACCATTTAAGAGGCTTTCAAAAACCTGTAATAGTACCAGGAACACAAAGTTTCAGTCACCTGAAGCTTCTGCTAAATAACTTTCTGAGGACTTTCAGGAGAATTAAGATTAAATTGTTTTGATAATTACATTGAAACACCACTTCACTAAATGTTACAAAGGAGTAAAGCTCTAAAGAGAGAATAACTCACCTATTGTTTTTAAAAAACCTTTTATTTCAGGACTGATACACTAACCAGAATTTGAGTGCAAACACACACCATTCTTCATCCACCAATAGGGGAATGTTTCTAAAAGCAAAGCAGGAAGGTGTAAGATACACATGAACAGTGCAGCCTCCTGGCTCGCAGTTCACCAGCCGCCCTCTAACCTACGATTCAAGCTGTAATTGTACCAGTTTGTGCACACCCACTGAAGCCAGCAATTCAAAAAGCCATGCCAACACTTCAGATGAAAATGTCCTCGATTCTTGTCCTCCTCACATCTAACAAAACACCAAGATATTAAGATACTTAGACCAAAAGGGAAGCATTTTCTATGAAAAAAAGGCCTTAAAAGGAAGAAAAATATTTGCAGTTGTGTGTCATATGCTCAGAAATCACTATTTCCCTGAGGGGTGGGATTTATTAGGAAAAAGATGGATTTCTTGTTACTGATCATGGCAACTCATTTAATATATATGCATTAAAAACCAAGGAGCAGCACCTCATCCCAGACTTTGGACTGCCAGGTATTCCTAGTGCATGGGCAAAGCCCACCAACTACACAACGTTCCCATGGCAGAGCTGTGCTTCCAAAGCACAAGTCTGGTCACAGTAATGGTAGATCAAGGGCAGGTAATTACAAGCACTGCTGAAGAGAGATCGTGATGCACTGGTCAGTCACGCAACCTCATGAGTCATGCGTGAACATTTGACTTTTATTAGACCTCAGCAACATAATGAAGAATAGAAAAGGCAATAAAGATCATGCTGGCACAGTCACTGCCCTGCAATGCCAGCTTTACAGTTAATCACACACGGACCAGGAAAATAAAATAAAATATATTGTCAGGACACAGGGAAGTACAAAGCACATGAGATACTTGAAAGACAAGGAATCCCAGCACAGCACCACTGTCTGCAGTGCTTTAAAGCGATGAATAAATTCAAAGTCTACTGAGCAATCCTAAGTTCAATAGAGGAAAAAAAAACCCCACAAAAACAGTTTGAAATGCTGAACACAACTCTGCTCTGATAACAGAGCGGAACAGGACAAATATCATGACATTAGCTGGCCTTCAATTTACTGCAAGGTGATAGCATTTTAAGTCGCTGCCTCTGTGTTGAGAGGGAAACTGCACAGTGCACATGATGAGCCTTGCTCCACTTCCTGAGGATATCACCACATAGCTACATGACCAACAGAGGACACTTCCAAACACAGCACATTGTCAGGTAGGGGAGATAATGATACAAAAGGAATTTTCAATGAAGAAACCTAAAGAGTTACAGGCCAGTAAGTGTTCCATGACAAATCACTGCCTTTATCACTAACTTACTGCTTACGCTACTAAATACCTTCCTGTTACTCCTTAATTTTAACAAACAAGCAAAAAGCTCGAGGAAAATTGACTCTGATTCCATCTGATGGGCAGAATATGAGCGATGTCTTTGCAGGAGAGAACCAAAACATTATAAGTGATCTATTTCAGCCCTATCCATTAGGCTCACAGCAAATGAAAAGCGCTGCAAGCCAAGACCTCCTATGTGAAAACACTGATAATGTACCAAGGGAGAGCACTGCAGGGTTGTGCAGAAAATCATCATGTCCCTCCAAGAAAAAAAAAAAAAAA
>VYZT01042261.1:18652-142833 GCA_013400735.1 Pomatostomus ruficeps | reverse complement strand
GGCGCTGCGGGCCCGGCGGTGCCGCTCTCTGTGAGGGGCCGCGGTACGTGCCGGGGGCGGGCCCGGGGCGACGGGGCCGGGGGAAGCGCCCGGGGGCGGAGAAAGCGGCCGTGGCCGGGCCGCCGGGCCTTTCGGGTGCAGGGATGAAGAGGGCCGGGCTTGGGCCCTGCGAGCGCGGCGGGCCGGGGGCCGCTCCCGGGACGAGGGGCCGGAGGGAAGGTGGGGAGAGGAGGGCGCAGTGGGGGCTCGGAGCAGCCCGAGCCCGGCACCCCCGCGAGGGTTCCCCAAACCGAACTCCGCGGGCACCGCAGGAATCGAGACCCGGGGGCGGGTTCCGGCTGGTGGGGAGCGATTCATCCCCTCCGTCTCCGGGGCGGCTCCAGGCGCGGCACGCAGCGCGTTATTTGATGTGCTCTGGGGTGCGGGGAGTGCTGCCCGAGCTGGCTCGGTGGTGGGTTGATGACATGGATAGGTAAAGTAGTCTTTGGTATTTAATGAGGCCTGAATGTGTTGGAAGCTGCACACGGGTACCTCAGACACCATCAGTACCCAAGACACCGTCGCTGCCCTACATCTATTCCAACCTAAGTGGTGGCAAAGGCTGTGAAGTTTGGGAGGTTTTTTGGTTCTGCGGATGTTACCATCTGGCATTACAAAAACCTGCAGTTTACAGCTGTGACAAACGTCTGTCATTTGTAGTGACAGCATAACCCTAGAATACAGTCACCATACGAAAACAGATAAACGGGAAAGTTGCCAAGTGCATGTTTTTTGTCGGGTCTGGTTTGTGTGTGTTTGCTTCAGATGGGAGAGGGCGAAGAATACAGAAAGATTAGCAAACTTTATAAGTGCAAGTGAACTTTAATATGATGCTGCTTGATGGGGTTTTTTCCCCCCCACATCTCTGTTCCCCACGATGGGGTTGTCAGTGTCAGACACCAGTTTTCAGGACGGTGCTGAAAACACCATTGCTTCATCTCAGGTCGTAATTAAACCTTAATCCACCCTTCAGAAATGACACTCAAAGAGCACACATTCCATGCTTTTTGGAAAGTGGACTTGTCTCAGGGTGGGGTTTTTTTGTTAGATATTAAAAATGAAAGAAAAGTTAAAAAAAAAAAAATCACCAGCCCTGGATCTGTCTTTCCTGTCCCCAGCTCTTAAGAGAATCTTTTTGTCTTAATTTCCTTTAATAATTCTAACCTTAAGAATGCATCATCTGTAACAAGAATTCATCCAGTGCTCTAACCCGGATTTCTCCTGAGACGTCAATTTTTTCATTTTTGTTAGAAACAATACCCCATAAAAGTGTCAGTGTTTGTAAGGATTTCAGGACTTCCTGCGGGAGTTATTCCTTGTGGTATGAAGGAAGGATGATAAACAGGTTTCTTCCCTTATTTGGGTTACTGCATCCCTTTCTCCTTGGAAGAGTAACTGTTCTGGGATCTCTTCTGTGCTGACATGCAGACAGGGTGAGATCCCAGATGAACAGTACTTGGCAGAACTGTTGGTGACTTGGCAGTCGCCTCTAGTCCTTAACTTGCTGCAGGTACACCAGGGAGATAATAAAATAGAAAGAAGTTATGTTTGCATGTCTTTAAATGAAGAGCTCTCTTTGTTGTGTTTATGTTGTACATCTGTGTACTGGCTTGATGTACGGGCTTGAAACAAAAACAGGCATTAGGGCATCTTTGTGTAGCATGGAGCTGGCAGAGTAATTCTGAAAGGAGACACCCAGGACTCACAGAAGCAGTTTGTTTCATCCTGGGCTTACACGTGTCGAGACCACGAGTTTCTTTGTTAGGCTGACTGCTTGGAACATCTTCACTCTGCACCTGATATTGAGATCTTGAAGCAGAGGTGGCTGCACTGCATGGGAAGGGGCTGTGCTCTCTCCAGGGGAAGTGCTGTTCATTTTCTAACCCCAGCTCTGTTTTAGCCGTGGGGAATTCCCTCTCTCACTCACCTGTTGACCTCCCAGCCAGCTCCCCCCAGTTTTTTTGTACTGGGCACGGTGGTCTGTGGTTGTGATTCTGTGGAATATCCCTTTTGGCCAGTTCAGGACTGCTCCTCCTGGCCGTGCTCCCTTTTGGCCAGTTCAGGACAGCTCCTCCTGGCCGTGCTCCCTCGTGGCTTCTTGTGTAGCTCCTCTCTGGCAGAGCATGAGACCCTGAGGAGTCCTTGGCTTAAAGCACCACGGAGCAACAGCTAAAACTGCAAGAGTGTTATCAATGTTACTGTCACGCCAAACACAAACCACAGAGCTGTACCAGCTACTAAGAAGTTAAGCTCCGTCCCAGCCAAAACCAGAATGGTTGCTAATCTCTGAAATCTCACTGTTAATCACTTCTAAATACATGCATTCAACAACTGAAAACAGGCAAGCTTTCTCACATTTTTGCAGGTTGGGCAAAAAGAGCTTGGGATTTGATGTTTTGCCCTCACTTTATCTCTCTCCAGAAGAGAGGCGTGGAAGAACAGAAATAAAAGGATGAGAGTGTAGGTGAAGGTGTTTAATTTTTTTTAAAAGAAGTATTTATTTAAGCAAAGTAAATCCATTAAAATACAACTTTCAGAAAAACAGCCCGAGGCAGACAACTAGCAGGAAAGACATGATTATGAAAAAAGAGTAAAGAAGGAGTAATAAAATATGCTTATGTCTTAGCAGTTATGCGGTGAGTTGGTGTCTCAGTCAGTGCTTATTATGCAGTGTTTTTTAGAGAACTGACGTTATTGTAAGGGCTGCAGGTCTGTTTCTCAGGATATTTAGTAATGTTTCACTCAGAAAAGCAGAATCAGACTCCTGATGTCTTTCACACTGTGTTTTTAGGAGACACTTTTCCACAATGGATGGGGGAGATGGTACTGCTGACCTTGTGATTAACAAGAGGTTCGTGTCTGAAGCAGAGCTAGAGGAGCGACGAAAGAGAAGGCAAGAGGAATGGGAAAAGGTCCGGAAACCCGAGGATCCAAAAGGTATGGGATAGATTTTAATAACTACAGGAAGAAGATCTGAGGATATTTCACTTTTGTGGAAAAGAGAAGTATAAAGTAATGGCTTGTATTCTATAATTTAAAAGGTTTTTACATGAGGAAACTGAGAACTGTTGGCGGTTTAGTGTTTCTAACATATGGTGTCCCTTCCTGATTTGTTCCTTTCAGAATGCCCAGAGGAGGCATATGACCCACGGTCGTTGTATGAAAGGCTCCAGGAACAGAGAGAAAAGAAGCAGCAGGAGTTTGAGGAGCAATTTAAATTCAGTAAGCACCAGCAGCAAACTGCATGTGTTGTATGCAACAGCTGTGCACAACTTCTGAGTAAAGAACATATCTGTGTGTCTTGTCTCCCTCTCTGGGAGGGAAACAAAGGCTTCAGGAGAGTATTATTGAAATCCTGGATTTTTAAAGGAACGCATTCTGGACACTGAGGCAGTGTGCAAAACTCAAAAGGTGTTTGCAGTTAAAAAGCTGCACGCCTGTAAAGTGTCTAATACAAGGCTTATACTGCATGTTAAATAAAATTAAAACAAACAGAAAAACCCCAAACAAACTTGATACCAATTCATGGAAAAGTGGAAATACATTGTGGTTTTGTGACTCTTGAACTCAAGCTTTAACCCATCTGCTTGAATCAATGAAAGAAATCCTGTTAGAGCAGCTATTACATTTCCGAGTAATTATTATTTGACTAAAAGTGTTTTGAAAATTAATATTATGATTTGGAAGAAGTAAATTGACATATTTTGATTCTTCAAAAGTAGATGTTTGACTCTTCCAATGAAATGGGAACTTAATTTCGATTGATGTTTGAATTTCTCGTTTTATAGAGAAGCCCTTTGGAAAGCGGAAAGTACGGATAGCAGCATTAATGCATTAAAGTCTCCAGCTGGGCCTACAGGATTCTTTCCAGCTGGAGAGTTTCCAGTTAACTTCAGTAAACTTTTGATCCCAGTAATTTTTGGTGATGTGACAAGCCATTCTTGCCCAGGGAGCCATCCAAAAACTGACTGCTGTCAGCCTGAGTGGGAAGGACTTCTAATAAGTGTCTAAATTAATAGTTTTTCTTGCCCAGTTTTATTAGATCTGCAACACCTTTGCTTTGGTAAACCAAGTACTGGAATACGAAGCAGCCCTGAGCAATAAACCCACTTGTGCTTTTAAGGCAATCACAGGAGAATATCAGATACCAGCTACCCTGGAGAACAAAACCCACTGCAGAGTGCCTGGGAGGGAACCTCAATAAAACCTCAGCTCAAAGGACCTCGGTGGCAGCTCCTCTTAGTTTGCAAATGGGGCAGCAGAAAATGAAATTAATTCATGTCACTTGCTTCAGAAAATGTCCCGAGTTTCACTACTTTTGCTCCCTGAAGGGGCCCTCAGCAGTAGTAGTGAGTGCTACAAGTTACTGTTTAAAGATTTATGAATGAGCTCTGCATGAGTTGGAAGGAGCAGGGATTGGCTTTTATAAAGTAACCTCAAATAACAATTGATTTCCAGAGCTTTTCTGTCAAAGACACAAGCTTGCCAATTATCCCTGTAAATGGATTTCCTAGTTTGCCACTAAAGTGAGTAGGGCTTCCCTAAGTGGGTGAAGATTAAAAATATGGTGACTTCATGAAAAAGCCTAAAAATCCTCGTATGCAATTAAACTTTAATGAAGACTAAAGGTGATGTTTAGGGCTAAGAATTCTGATGGTGACTACAAACAAGAAGATTTGGTTTTTCTAAAACATACTGTTTATTGTCGTTCTAATTAAATCATTTGCTCAAGAGACGTTGAACATTTGCAGAACAGGAAATAAAAGACCTTTCTGCTGCACTAGCATGTACTTTCCTTAAAGTAGGGTAGCGTGTTTAGAAAGAATTTGTTTTTATTTGGAAATTATGAGTTGTCTTGCTTCTACTTTTTTTAAAATTTTTGAACAGGTGTTAAAACTAATTAGGTACAAATTGTTTGCTCTAAGAAAATGTACTTTCTCTTCTGAGGCAAGATTTTTGAAGGAAGACGTAATGTGGTTTTTCTTAGTTATTGGTTGGTTTAAGAACATTCTGAGGAGACAGACTTGAACTTGGTGTCTGAAACCAAAACAACAAAGTGCTTTTTTATTTATTCAGAAAATATGGTAAGAGGCTTAGATGAAGATGAGACGCATTTCCTTGATGAGGTTTCTCGGCAGCAAGAGCTACTAGAAAAGCAACGAAGGGAAGAAGAGCTGAAAGAACTAAATGAATACAGAATATCCTTTGCACTAAAATGTCTGGTGGTTACCCAGAGGAGGGTAAGAGTGGGCTGTACTTTGTTCTGTCAGTTGAGATTCTTTTTATAAAACTGCATTGCAGAACATGTATGATACACTTGCCAAATGTAATGGTTTCATTGTGGCTTTGATAGACCACTGTAATATTTGATACGCCTCCCTCAAGTTCCAAGTCTTTGGTACTTTTCTTTCCTTCTCCCCTCTCCATTGTTTTGGGGTTTGCTATTTTCTGTTATTGAGGTCATGAAATACTCCAAAGAGAAAGAGAACATAAAGAAAAACCAGCCTATTATTTCTAATCTTTTGCTTTTGTCTTCTTACGGAAAATTAAGTGCTCTTTTTCTCTTTTTTTTTTTTTTATTGTATTGTATATTGCCTTATTTTAACATACCTGTTTGAAATAATGTTTGAATTGCTCTCTCTGTTACTCTTCTTGAAGTATTAGATACTTTCTCCCTTGCTGATACCTGCAGGTTGAGAAATTAAATACATCTGTGCAGATGTGCTGACTTTCTTCTGGGAAGTCAGTGCCCGTGGCAACTCGGCTCCTTTGGGTTGTACACACTTAGGAGCAGGACAGTTTGGCTTTGCTGTTAAAAGCCTAATTATTTGAAGATATGCTAGAAAATCGTATAGGATGCTTTTTCTCTCTAATTAGCGCCAGTCAAGGGAGGTTGGAATGGTTTCAGAATTTCTGTGCTAAGCGAAATGTTGCTGTTTTGAGGTTTACTGAACCTGTGCAGAATCTGATGGTTTCTTTGTCTCCATTGCTTTTGAGTCATGGGTGAACAGAACACAACTTCTCAGGGAAGCTTTAGTATAAATGAAAGAGTTTGCGGACACAAGGAGGTGACCAAAACCAGTCAGCAAATAAGATTGAATAGTGCTGATACTGCAAAGATTAGTCTTACCTTGTGTTATGAGTTACAGTTTGGAGCGTTTGTCCCATGAAGAGCATCTCAATTAGCTCAGGAATGCGTTTATGAAAAAGCAATCCTGATGCATATTTTTAACTTCAGAAATAGGCTGCAGTTAGTTGATGGAGTATTTCCTTGATTTGCTGGATCTAATAATGGGATATTCATGGGATATATTTAGTTTCAGTGATAGTTGCTCACGGGGCTGGCTGATCCAGGGTTGTGCAGTGTAAGATTGTGCTGTGGGAGCAGCTGACAGCTCTCGTTATGTCACGCACATCTGGGGTGAACTATACCAGCCCAGAGGGAATCTTAAGTTGTCTTGAATTAGCCACATAACACGCAGATCCCTGAATGGCCTGATCAAGATGTACAGGCCATCTTACCTCGGTCCTTGCAGTCTTAGTAATACTGGTGGCTCTGAATCCCAAGCCTTGCTGTAAAAATTAAACTGTGGAACTTATTGGTGATGGGGTGAAGGAAGGGAGAGTGTTTTATAGTCACCTCATCTCATGAAAAAGTCAAAAGTGTTGCCCATTTAATTTCCTTTTTCAAATTCTTTTTATTTAACCATAGTACTTCAAGCAACTTCTGAGCGAAATGACTTGTTTGTGTTTGATATTTTTGGTGTAGTTCTGAAAGGTGTTTCTTGCATCTGCAGGTTGTTACTAATGGTTCATCACTGCAGAGTCGAAAACCACTGTGTACTAGGTAAACGTGCTGCATCTATAGGTACTGTTTAAGTGCTCTTCCAAATTGATAAGAGGAATGTTAACCCAATGGGTTTCATTATTTGCTCTTTTTCCTGGTATAGCATCTCATTTAAGCTACTCAGAGGCATGAATTTCATGGTAAAAACTACATCAATATTCGAGTACAGAGAGTTGGGTTTTTTCCTTAATTTTTCAGGTTGAACAATCACAAAATTACACATCTTCAGGATAAATATGCCTTGGAATATTTTAATGTACTCTTGAGCATAAGAAATTCATATGCATGGATGAACAGGAATTTTTCTTCCTCCTGCATGAGCAACTAGGTTTGTTTGTTCCTTCCAGACCCCCCTGTTGGCATAAAGATTTACAAATATTTTTTAAGCCATTTTCAAGAAGTATTTGAGAGCAAGATCATCTTGTCTTCACTGCTATCTATATGTAGGAACAATCCCCCTCCAAGAAGCTGGCTTTACTGATGGGCAGCTTGTTTAGTGCAGTTGATATTTAAGATTGAGAGGTTTATTTCGAATGTTTTCTTCCTGAGAGGGAACACTTCTTGGCTGGGTATAGCATTACATTTGCTACTGACAGCAGGATGTATAAAATACCTACTAAAAATGTGCTGTGCCTTTCTAGTTGAGGAGTTTTAGGAGAATGCTATCCTGGGTGGAAGCGAAAAGGCTGTAATTTGGTATCTTTTAAAAGAAAAGCCTTTGAGTTCCTCAGCCAGGCTTGGAATATAACAAGGTAATGGACCTAAATGTGGAAGTTGAACACTGCAGTGTGTGGAAGAATTGTGTGGCAACATCAAGCCGTGTTTGACACAAGGAGCTTTCAGATGGCTTCAGACAGCCACAGGATGGCACTCCTGTGCCATCTCAAAAATAGATAACATTGAACAGTGGTTTGAGCTGAGAAGACTTCTGGTTGAAGGAAGGAGCAGCCTGGGTTACTGCTGTATCCTCGGGAAAATCAAATAAGAAATGGCTCCTGAACGTTCCTGACTGTAAAGTGTTTGGAGACTGTGTCACTTCAAAGCAATTCTAAGAGGTTTTGATTTGGAGATGTTCAGTGAGGAAGAAAGCTATGGCTTCAAATATATGGGCCACCAAGGTGAAATTCACTGTCCAATATATGTCTGCAGTGACTGGGGCACCTGTGGAACTCTGGCTTGTGGAATTGTAGTTGGAGGATAAACTGTTAGAATATTAGATATGAGTTTATAAACGTGCTTTTAAACTAGGTGAATTTGCCTTTGCCTGTGCAGTTTAAAATGTTTGCAGAAGTTTATGTGACTCTCCTGGCACCTCATCTACTAAGAGGGTCTTTGACAGGCCTCTCTTCATCAGATACAGCTGGACATTGTTATCAGATCCTGCCACAAGGAGACGTGTTGGGTGTGTGCAGTGTGCCCTAATAACAAACAGACCTAGCACCTTCTTTTCCCATCTGAGAACCTGGTTAAGCTTCTCCACTTCATTACAGGTTTCAGCTGCATTCTACCTTGCTAACACTGTTTTAATCTACTTAGCTTTTCTGTGCAGTTGCAATCTTTCTGGGTGAATCTTGGAGCACAGTTCCCCTTAACCAGTCTGTGTCCTTCCTCTTGGGGTTGATGCTCAGAGCAGCAGTAGCAGCCTTGGGGCCCTTACAGAGAGATGAGCTGAAAAGGTAGAGTGCTAAAGACCAAACCCAAAAAATGGAACTGTTCTTGCTAGGCTGAAATCTGCTGGGCTCAGCAAAAAGAGGGTTCGAGGAGTGGAAGTGAGTCCACATATTGCTACTTAGTGTTTCTGGTAAGGATTAGAGTTTGGAGCAGTAAATTTGAATTACAAATGTGTTGATTCCCATAGAAGGGGAAGTACTGCATTGCCTGTTTGGTTTGTTTGTTTTGGTCCAGCCTGAGCTTTTTTGCTTTTCTAAGGTCTTTAGGAAAAGGCAGGATGGTGGATATGTTTATGGATGCTGGATGTCTTGTGCTACACCTTTCTGGCTTCAGAACAGCAGCTCCCAGGCTGCTGCCTGGACATCTTCACAGGGAGAGCTGGTCGTGATACCCGAGAGAGCTCTGACCCCAGAGGGTGAAGTATCTTCTCTTTTGGCTGAGGGTACCAGCTAAATGTCATTACAAATAAGTTTATTTTGATGGAATATGTGAATGAACTTCGGTCGCTGCTGTCAGCAGAGCTGGCTAAATATATCAGGGAGGAAATGTCTGTTCTCCCCGTTCCTTCCTAGTTGATCCTTAACCCTTAATTCACAGCACTCTCACTAAAGTGGGAGTCAGTATGGACCCAAAGAAGGAAACTGAGAAGAAATTGCCCATGAAGTCAGTGGAAAACAAGAACAAATTTTCTCAGGCAAAGCTGTTGGCAGGAGCTGTGAAACACAGAAGGTTAGTTTCACACCTCTATAAATTCATGAGGAACGGAACCCAGTTAGCAGCGTAAAGGGAGACAGGCCAAAACTGCCTCCAGAGAGTGAGGTGTAAACCTTAGCCCTAAAGAAAAAGGGGGGAAGGTATAAGAAAAGACCAGTCTTGTTTCTATAGGCTCTCACAAACTGTGGGGAAAAACATGAAGCAATTCAAATAGATAAGCGTGTGTAAAGCAAGTGGGTAGGCTCTTCATTTTAGAGTGCCAGGCTTGGGCAATCCTCCTTGGGGATTGAGGGAATCTATTTTACGTCTTTGTTTGTAGATATTGGTGTCACCTCACGAATGCAGTTTCATTCAGTGTTGCCTAATTTATCAGCCAGTTTTACCTGTGTTTAAAATTGATTTGATTGCTGCTGGGGGCACCATGAGGGAGGCAAGGTTGCAAGAGAGGGTCTTTGTGTACCACTTCGGTCCTGAGGACATCAGAGAAACTTCCCATGTTCCTCAGTGATTTGCACTGATACATCAACACCCTTTCCACCCAGGGAGGTGGCAGCTGGGTTTGTGTTGTGTTTGCTGCTTTGATTTTGGCCTTCAAACACAGTTGCTGGCGTGTTACAGGTTATGGAGAAACAAGGCATGTGGGACCAGACTTATTTCCCACAGATGAATCATCTAATACTTAAGATGATTACTGACATCTCAAAATTCAGTGTGTTCGAATCGTGTCAGAGAATGCGAGATTATTTTAGCAGCTTATCTTGTAGGGTGATGTTTAGCTCCCAGTACAGCAGTAATTGCATGTCTGAAAACTGAAGTAAGCACTTCCACCACCTAATGTCTGTGGGGTTGGGTGATAGTTTGGGTTTTGGGAAGGCAGAGAAGAAAAGCCCTGAGCTGATAACAAGCAGCCAATAATGTTGTTTTTGTCTTGTAACTACTAGTACTTAACCCAGTAGGATGTAGAAAGGGAGCTGGCATGCGCTTAATGGGACTTCTGAAGTCTGCAGATGGCATCTGTTTAAAGAGAGCATCTTTACTGACATGTCAGTGCCATTGCAGACTTGCTTTGCCGTCTTCTATTTTTGCCATCTTATCTTTAATTGCAAAGTGGCCCAAAGCAAGTGTAGGGTGAGCTCAACATCTGCTCCCCAAGCTTTGTAATTTCCTGTAAAGGATATATTACTATTAAAAGCTCTCTGCACAGAATAACCTTTCATCTGTACTGCGTGTTCTGATAGGGACAGAAAAGAGTTAATGCATAATAATGCTCATGCTTCATCAGTTCATCACAGCTGAGTCTGGGAAGCATTTGTTTATGTGGATGGCTTAGAATTGGGAACATGCAGGAGCAGGGAGGGGAAATCTCAGCAGTGACAGGGGAGAGCTATAGAAGCTCTGAACAGTCGGAAGTCCAAGCCATGCTCCTTTCTCCCAATACCACTTTGGATCCAAAAAGGACCCTTCTAGACACTGCAGCTGTGTGAATTGCTGCAAAACTGTCTGGGCGTACTGGGTACAACATTTTTAGATGTTTTAGAAGAGGCTCTCTAGGTGCTTGAAGGAGGGGAAGGAAGCCCTGGAAGGGAAAAGCTATGGATGGTGGCACCAGCAAGCGTGGTAATCATCCATATGTGCAAGGCTGTGGTCCTGTGGGTGTCTGAAGCTCAGGTGGTCATTCCCGGTCTCCTGTGGGGCACATCCTGCTGAGTAGGCAGCTGTGAGGTGCTGTGCCAGGGGTCTGACTTGTACCCCAAGAGGCACGTTCCTTTCCCAGGTTAACAGGTGATGCTTGTAGGTGTTGATGCTTCCTTAGATCCTGCCTGTTCCTCAAGGAGCCTCAGTTACTGGCAGTTGGAAGTGGCGATGTTCATCAGGGGACCCTGCTGACATTTACTGTAGCATTTGAGGCAAAGATGTAACAATGACTTCACAGTAATTAAGTGGAACAAGACACTTTCTTATTTTTTCCACAGTTCAGATGGTGGTAACAGTGTGAAGAGGTTGAAACTAGACACTGACCACGATGAAAAGAATCAAGGTATGTCCCAACTTCTGCATGTGGGAAGCTGTGTCTGTCACTGAACATCAAGTGACTTGGGGTTAATTCTCATAGAGGTTTTGCCTTTCTGTTCCTTCACTGGGCAAGACAGCACCGACTTTGGTTGGCATGTTCTCTCTTAAAGCAGTAGAGATGGTAAGTGTGGGTGCTGACAGCCTGCATGGAGAATAGGGCTGCAGGGAACCTCTGCAGGTTATCAGGATGTCCCCTGCCTAAACCAGCCCTGACAGATGTTTGTCTAAGCTGCTCTTAAGTCTCCACAGATAGAGACTGTGCACCTTCCTTAGAGAGTTTATTCTAATGCTTAACTGATTTAATCTGAAAGAGTTTAACCTGATAACTAATGGAAGTCTCCTTAGGTGCATGTCAAGCCTAATGCTTGTTCTGTGGGCAGGAGACGTAGAGAACAGATCATCCCCGTCCTCTTCACAGCAGCACTGGATGTATTTGTGTACATCCAGTTCAGCTTTATGCTCTGAAGTGATTCAGTCCATCCTGAAATCAATTTGTTTCAGAAAATTGTGGGGAACTAGAAGAAAAATTAAGTTGTGTTTCAGCTTTAGCTGTCAGGGCTGCAATTGACTTGCTGTCAAGATACTCTGACACAAACCGGGTGAGCTGCCATTGTGTAACGACAACCCAAGGCGCTTCCTGAGTCTCCTTCTGTTCAGTAAACTTTCAGAACAGCAGAAATAATTAATTAGCCATGGAAGATGGGAGATGTTGACTAGTAGAACGATGGAATAAAACTTTTTCTCAACTATGCTGTTATATTGCAAAAAAATACTCAATTACTCAAAGCAGAGCCATTTATTCTTATTTAGTGGGTTTGGTACTTGACAAGCATCAAACTGACAACTTTAGAATAAAAAATCTGTAATGCCAGCATAGAGCTTGGTTTAAACTAGTGATAAGAAGAAAAAAAATCCCCTGAGGTAGCAAGTCCTTCCCATCAGAATGGCTTTATTACAGCATAAAGCTATTTTATGCTTTAATTAAATCCTGAAATAATCTGCTGCTTATGTGGGAGAAACAGGTGAGTGACACGTGGCAGTTCCTGGGCTGATTGAAAGCCCTTTGCTGCACTCTGGATTTTGACTGAGGTTTCTCTCTTGCAGAAAAACCCTCCTGCGTTCCCCTGGGGAGCAGCTCCATGGGAGGCTCCACAGTGCATTGTCCCTCAGCAGCCGTGTGCATTGGGATCCTGCCTGGCCTGGGCGCCTACTCGGGGAGCAGCGACTCGGAGTCCAGCTCGGACAGTGAAGGCACTATTAATTCCACTGGGAAGATTGTCTCTTCTGTCTTTCGTGGCAACAGTTTCTTTGATGGTCCATAACAAAATCCCTCCCTGTGTAATGTAGCGCAGAATATCTTCCAAAGCCCTGATGGATGCTTGTTGCATCCTTCTGCCCCAAATATAATCTTTCTAGCTAACCTCTCAACTTTAAAACACTCAGATACTCCTAAAGTAACTCATTATTTCCCCCCCACCCACAACTTTCCATTTCTGGGGTGCATACTGAGCCTGGAAGAACAGCTGCCATCCTAAAGCAGAAGGCACACCTAACCATGTAACGAAGGTCTGAGGGTATGGAGGAGAGAGCTTTATCTTTTACAATTCTTATGGGAAGAATTATGTTGATTTAAGAAGTTTATACAAGACTAACATGCAAAAAATAATCACTTGAAGCAGTGAAGTCTTGTAGAACCAGCCATGTGTTCTGTTTTAAAATGTCATTTTTATTCTGTATTTGAAAAATGGGGGCAGAACCAAATTTGAGCAGATGGTGAAGTGTAGATTGCCATGACACTGTAAAGAAGTTTTAGTGTTACATGATTAAAGATGTTCTGAATGCATTTTTTTATCTCTGCTTGTGCCATTCATAATTGTTCTCATTCCATTAATCAATTTCTGCTCTACCCAACCAGGCCTTCCTTCAAACCACCATCCAGGAGAGGTGTAGGTCAGTTTTGCACAAAAGCAGAGGTGGTGATGGAAAACTCGGTCTGAGTGAGTTCACAGGAGCTGCAGTTGGCTTTTGTGCTCAAAGGCTGTTGCTCCAGCACTGCGGCTTGACAAGTCATGCAGCTTTTCAGCAGCGGTGTCCTGAAGGGCATGAATCCAGAGCAGATGCGACAACTGTTCAGCCAAACTCCTTTGTACAGAAGCTGGAGAACTCCAGAAGTAGGGCTGAGGGCCCATCCATTTAATCTCAGTGTGCTGATGGGAGTTTGGAGGGTTGGGATGGCTCAGCTGGGCTGCTCAGGGGTGGGAGTGTCTTTGTGCAGTCCTGCGCTGTGTACTGCGCTGGTGAGACCAGCTGGTCAGTGTGTACCAAAGGGCAGTTACCTGGACATGACACTGAGGGACCTGTAAGGGAGCAACTGGGCTAAAAGAAGAGAAAACAAGGCATGTAGTGGATTTATGCCTGAGCTTGAGTGCTGAATTTCCAAAGGAAACAGGGAGAGCTGTGCTCACAATGAAGCTATCCTTAGCCAAATACCCTTTCTGTTTGCACAGCCCTGTTCTACAATCAGATCCTTACAAACACACTGCAATTTCTCCCCTGTTCTGGGCTGCCTGGCACCTCCTGTGTTTGCTCCAGAGTTGCTCCTGCTTCTTCTCCACCTACTGTAATTATGGCACTTCCAGGTGGAAAATAAGTAGATCTTGTGCAGCCTCCCTAATAGTTTGCTTTTGGTGACTTTGATCTTACTGAGCTGTGGAGTGAAATGGGAAGTGGTGCACGGGAAAAAAAAAAGGCATGTTTTTTTATTGAAGTTGCATGGGCAAGAGCCTCGAGGAGTTGGTATGAGAGCTGCTGGTGTTCTTCCCTGGCATTAAACTAGATCAATAATCTGACTGTAGAGTCAGAGCAACCTGGCCCAGCTGTGAGCATGCTGGGGCCATTTTCCTGAGTGGTATCTTTCACAGCTGTAGTCAAAATGCCTGATTTAGACAGAAATTTGTAGTAGGAGTTGCCAGCCAGGTGTGGCAGGAGTGGTGGTGGGCGGCAGGTGAGAAGGTGTCTGTTGGGCCGTGCAAGGCCACGAGGAGACATAATCCAGGAAAAGCAGATGTGAGGGCCCTCTGCCTTTCTCCTGTTCCTACAGGAATGGAATAGGACACTTGGGGAATGCCTTTGAGTCTGAGTCAGCTCTGCTGTTCTCAGGGCCTGGCCCGTGTAAACAAACTGCAGAGCTGTCCCAGCTCCTCACTCCATCTGTTGGTCCCATTTACCTTCGTACACGAGAAACCATCTGACATGAAAATATTCCAGTGCTCTGGGAGACGTGCCGGGAAGTGAAGAGTGTATGGGATGGAGGATAAATCAGACCTGAAAAGGGCAGCTGTGGTGGTAACCTTGCCCCGGGCTGCCAAAGCTGGAGACTAAGAGCTGGCTTTGGCTGGCTTTAGCAACTCTCATTCACTGGTGGGTTTAGATACTTTTTTTTTTGTTATTTTAAAGAAAAAACCATGACTGCAAAATGTGTGCTTCATCCCCTCCCCAGGGACAGCTCAATAAACCGCTTGTTGTCTGTGCTAGTTGTTAAAGCTTCAACGAGGTGTTAAAAAAACCCGACAAACCCCCACAAACACTCTACTAGCAGAAGAGCTTACAAGCTCCTGCAGCTGCGTGTGTGGTTCTCTTATGGAAATTAAAAAAAAAAAAATTTCCAAAGCTGCAGACTTCGATCTGGAAGCTGAGCTGGATGCAGCATTATTTTTAAACAAGCCACCCTTCAAAGGCTGCTTCTCCCTTTGGAAAAGGGTGGTGTTGGTTGTTTATTTTCCCTTCCAGGAGGTTTTGCAAGGCAAATGTTTCACGGAGCAGTCCCACCTCTCCCAAGGGACGGGGGTCTCACCCAGCGCTGTGCTCAGAGCCGACTCACTGTGGGACTTGCCCGGGCCTGTCTGTGTACTGGTGACTCGGTGGCAGCAGTGACAGCCACAGGGTTGCTGGGTGGTCGGAGAGCACAACCAGTAGCACACGCGTGTGCAGAAAGGGCTGCAGGCTTTATATAGGGACAGCAACCTCCCACCTCAAAACTTCCACTAGTGGGGAGGAGGGGAGTCAAATCTGCTTGAGTTTGGAGTAGGGCTGGTGATCCCTGCCGGATGTTCAACAACATACTCAGCTTCAAAAGATCTTAATCTAGTTAGGAAGAGCAGAAAGCAGCAATTAGCACATTGCTGATGAGCAGCTCAAAGGAGCTGCTGGAGAGCGGGATTTCATTACCCAGCCCATCTTCTCCCAGGCAGCAGGAAGCTTTTGTTACTCCTAGAGTTGAAGCAGCAGTGAACCATGGAACTCCCTTCGACTGTTTGTTGTGGGGTCACTGGGGTTTTCCCAAGCACACACACTCAGCTCAGGCAGGCATTAAGGGCATGCTGCCTTCCCCAGGATATCCACCTTCACTACATCTCTCTGTGGGATGCTGCTGACAGTGTGGGGCTGATCCTGAGGCACAGCCAGCAAAGCAACTGAGGGATGAGGACAGGCCCTGTCAGGGTGATTCCAAATATCTAGCACTACTGACAGCGTGAGCTGCTCCCAGACCTCCCCATCGAGGACACTCTTGTTTTAAATGTCCAAGTTTCTTTATTAACCTGAGTATAACAAATATAACATGTACACAGTATAAAAATGAACACGGAACCTGACATGTACAGGTACAACACAAATACATGAACTATACAACGACCAGTTCATTGAATGATAATAATATATTAAGCATTTCATTGCTTGGAAAAAGCAAGATTTGATCATAAAAATTGTATCCTGTACCACTGAAATTATACAAAGTACATTCAATACTGAAAAGTGACTCAACAGAGCAGGACCAAGGCATGGCCTGGCTTCTTAGTGTTACCTCGGGCCAAGACTGTACAAAATGAATCCAGACGCTTCGCTGGGATGAGTCTTAAGAACTTAGCAATTAAATTAAGAAGTACAAAGTATTTCAGGGAGGGTATTCTCTTAAAAGAACGTGCTTTTGGCAGGACCAACAGGCTTCGGCAGCATGCAGAGGGTGCAGCCTGGCACAGCTCTACGCGGGCTCCGAGTTGATGGGGGGCAGGTTTTGGTGCTTGAAGTACTGCACGACTTGCTGGGGCAGCTCTGCCAGCACAGCTTTGGCCAGGGTCTCCTTGGGGACCTGTGGGCCAAAGGGAACCAACATCAGTGTTAGGACAGTCACAGGGGACCAAGCAAACATGGCTGGGCTGTCCCCAACTTCAAATCTTGGTATTTCATTTAATACCCCCTAGAGTCTACTGATAGCCAGCATCTTATACATGTGGGATTATTATATTCTATACTACCCTTCTCTCCAGGAGATAATTAACTGAGGAATAAAACATCCTGGGTAGGTCAGAAAAAACAGGTATGAGTAGCAGGAGGTTAAATAGAAAGACACTGAACAGTTACAAAAAAGGAGAAGATAATCACAAGCTGCACCCTTGGCAATTAATCCTGTACCAGCAACAGCCTCTGACCTGGTGCTGTTTCCTGGATGATTGCAATGCACCACCCCACAGAGGGGACGTGCAGGGCCAGTGCCAGCATTGCCCCTGCTTACATGGAGCCAGGGGGCACAGGGCTCATCCTCAGGACAAGTAAGCAGGAAGCCCTTGGTGTGTGGCACATCATGGGTGCTGGATGAGGCCTGAGTGGGAAATCCAAGCACAGGACTATGGTGAGAGACGTGAGCCCAGTGCTGCCCTACCCTGCTGGAGGAACCCAGACCCTGCTGAGTCACTGGTGTTTGCTCCCACCTGTCTGACACTGACAGGAGATGGAGAAACATGGTGTGCTCAAGTGGAGCCCACTACAGCGCTGCAGAGCACAATTATCCCTCCCTGCCCCTGCCTGCAGCGCTGATTTATGTGATCCACGCAGGAAGCGTCCCTGAGGGATGGTAATACAGGCAGGTAGCTCTTGCCTCTGTCTGCCTCTACCGTGATTGTTCCACTTCCAGGGTCATTTCCAGGTTGACACCCCATTTCTCCCCGTGATCACCTCCCCGCTGGCCTCACTCACGTTGCGGAAATTCCGGAAGGGCACGAATTGGACGATGTCGCGCACGGCCTCCTCGCCAGTGTAGGAGTGCAGCACCCGGCTGTCCCCATCCAGGAACTCCATGGCGGCAAAATCAGCATTGCCCACGCCCACGATGATGATGGACATGGGCAGCTTGGACGCCTGCACCACGGCGTGTCTTGTCTCGTCCATGTCGCTGATCACCCCGTCCGTGATGATGAGGAGGATGAAGTATTGCTGTGGAGGGGAGGGCACAGGGTCAGACCCAGCAGGATGTCAGTACACCCTCACACTGCAGCCAGGGCTCACACGGTGGGCTGTGAGTGGCCAGGGTGCTTCACACGTTGAGGGGTGACAGGTCCCCTGGGGATCTGGGAGTGAGGTTCACCATTTCCCAGGATGGCTGGCATCACTCCCTTTAGCAGAACCCAGAAATTCAGGTGTTCCTGTTCCCCCTGGTTTTTGAAGGATCTTAAACAAACAACAAACCAGCTCCCACTCCAAAATATTTTTCTGAATTACTGATTTACTGTACTTAATGATGCAAAAAGCCCAACCTCTAAACTGTACAGGGCTTCTGTGTCAGGGCCAGGAGGAATTCAGGGCTGGGGCATGAGCCCAGCTGGGAGATGAAATCTCTCCCTGCCCGCACACAGTAGGGTGTGTTTTGGGCTGCTCCCCACCAACATTTCCCCGCACGGATGGGAAGCATCTCCTGTACTGCAGTGCCAGGCTGTGGGGCCATCCTGTGCTCAGGGCTTGTCCATCTCCTGTACAAAGCCATGGGTATGGGAGGCACTGAGGAGGGGTGGGTGCAGAGGGTACCAGCAAGCTGGGGGATGACAGAGCAGCAGCATTAGAAGCTGCTCCCCTTCCCTCGGGAAAAGGAGGGTACCAGGGCCAGTCCTGCAGAGCTGGGGAAGGATGGACAAACAAACAGACAAACAGACAGTCCTGCTGGACTCAGCTCAACAAATCTGGAGCATGTGGACCCTCCAAAATCCCATCTCCTCCGTCTCCAGGGAAAGTAATGGCTCAATTCTGACATATTATGGAGCTTGCGTGTGCTGGAGAAATGACGAAAACAAGCACTTAAGAGCATTAAAGCCCTTTGTTCCTCTCCTCATTCTTTCCATTTCCTGTGAAAACCGCTAGAGCAGCATCCTGGAAAAGCAAAGGAGGGAGTGCTGCCCCAAGCCTGTTTTTCTGGTCTTCCTCCAGCCCACATCTCCTGAAACCTTCCCTAAGCTTCATCTTCTCATGGTGCTCTCCAGTGCTAAACTCCAAGTACAAACAAGGCTGGGTAGAGCTTAAACACAACCTGAGGATATGGGTGAGGAGGTTTTCCCAAACCAGACACTTCCCCACTTCAGCCCCTTTTGATGCAGCATTGCCCAGGGTTTCGTTTTTATCTAAATATGAACTTTTGAGAGCAAACCGTGGTGAAACATAAGTTTGCAGAGCAGGACTGCAACATCTGAGGCTGGAGGACAAAGCTAAACTTCAGGATAGGACCTGCACTGGTCATAACTAGAAGCAGAACTCGGACTGGGAACCAATATGGGAGGAAGAGTATAAAACCTTGAGGGGAGCAGCTACTAATGACTTAAAGCTGATTCTCCTCTTCCCTGCCTGGCCTCTCTACTGGAAACATGGAAAGGGCTATTTCCCTTTGTTCCCTTTTTTCTGTGAAATCTGTAACAGGATCAGAGAAAAATGCTGGAAAGTATGCAGGAAAAAGGGTGGGGAGGCAGAGCTTGTCAAATGTTTATCACAACATATTTCAGAGGTCAAAAGGAGTAAGAGCTGATGCTGGGGATCAGCCTCAAAGCCCAGGGGCTGTGTAGGGGCGATGAGCATCACTATTAGAGAGGGAGCTGGGCACTGCTGGAGAGCATCAGTGGGAGATTCCTCAAGGAGCGATGACAGTTTTGGTGGTGTTAGTAAATGACAGTGGGACAGGGCTGCTGGTGGCACCCCCGGGCTCCACCTGCAGTAGCCAGCCAGGGTGGCACCTCTGCCAAGCCACAATCAGAGCTGCTGGTGCACAGGGACCAGGCTGGGGGGTCCATCACACACCAACCCAGCAGCACCTGCCTCCTTTCTCCTCTTTTTGTTGTTAAAATGGCCAATCTCTGCATCCGTGTGGGCTCCTGGGATGATTCCTGATGCGTTTGCTAACGATATCAGCAATTAGGCTCAGGCGGGTGAGCAGGACTTGAAGGGATTAGGCAGCATTAAACAGCATGAGGTAAGAGAAGGGGCGGTTTGGATGCAGGGACCCTGCTAGAAAGGTGAGTTTTAATTTCCCAGAGCCTATTAATCCTCCCGCAAGAGTTGAATCGTGTAATATCCCTCTGTCCCTCCCCCAGCCCCAGGATGTTTTAGTCTCCCATCCCTTAAAGAGCTGAGGGCTCTGTTTGTGATCTATGTTGCTATGGAAAAACTATGAGGGTTTTTGGTTGTATTTGAAATCCTGGGAGCAAGCGAGAGCGGGAGGAAGAGGAGGGCAGGTCCAGGCAGCCACTGAAGCTGTCAGCACCAGGGGTGGCTTTGATGCATGAGCTGAAGATGGGATGGAAGAGGAGAAGACCCCGGGGGAGTGAGATCCCTCATCAATAACGCTTTGTGCTGCCAAAAAAACGCCCGAGCCAAGCCAGGCTTGCCTCTGACGGCACTATTAGTGCCCATTATTTAAAATCTCCCTTGATTAAACTATTAGTGCCAGCAGAGGGGTGCAATTTGCATACGATTAGTGCCTCTGCTCAGTGCTGAGCCCGTGGGCTCTCCCTCCCCCACTGACAGCGACAGAGAAAATCAAAAAATGAGGAGCGACCTGGATTTGTGCTGAATGAAACCAAATTCAGTGTTTCCTTGTGCCTGGAGCTGGGAAGAGCAACAGCACTCACAGCAAGGCTGGAAGAGGTTCTCGTGGGGAAGAGATTCCAGGTGTGATGCTGCTCTGCTCCAGGCAGGAATCAGGGAAGCTTTTACCCCAGCATCTCCTGCCATGCAAGTGCTGATGCCCAAGCTGAGCTATTTTGGCCAGCAAAACCCAGGAGCCAGATCTGCCATCCTCCATGGGCAGCCTGCTGCCACAGGGACCCAAGGGAGCTCTATCTTGCAGACTTCAGACGCTCTTCACACCCCTAAGAGGACACCTTGGTCACCACTCGCAGGAAGGGACCCACAGAGGAGGGAAAGACACGAAACCCAGGCTCTGTGTTCCCCTGCTCAAAGCCATCAGGATTGCCATCACGTCATGGAATTTTATGGACTTACCGATGCAGTTTCCTGTTGAGTGGCTTGAGCTGCAAAACGGGCCACGTGGTTGATGATGGGGGAGAAGTTGGTGGGTCCGTAGAAACGGATGTGGGGCAGGCAGGCAGAGTATGCTTGGACAATGCCCTCCACACCTTCAGGGAAAGCACAGAAACCAGGCATTACACAGTGCTACAACTCAGGACCACAGCAAGCCCAGTTAGGAACCACTAGCTCATGCTGTCATGCAGCTGAAGTCAGATCTATTCCCCCTCCTTCCTGTCCAGCTCATCCGGATCCACAAGTTTCTTCCACCCCAAATTTGTGAATACTCAAGCTTTGCTCTTTAGTCACTTGCAGTGGGTCCTCAGCCCTGTGGTAGGGAAGCTGTTGTAGTGCCCACAGTCAATGAAGGCATTCCTTGTGATGGTGAAAAAAATCTCAGAATCAGCCAAGGAGAAGGAGCAAAAAGAAAAGCAACTCCTGGTCTCTGAACATAACCAAAAACAGATAAAGAGGGCCCATGGTAGCCCTTACCACCTAGGATTTGAGCAGTCCTTCAGCCATCACTGTGAGCAGCTCTCAGCTGCTAAATGGAGCGTTAAGTCTGAATTCCCCATCTGCTAAACAGGCCCTGTGTTTTATGCAGCCTTGCTGGGGGAGCAGACGGCTGGTAGGACACACCAGACAGCAGAGCGAAGGCGGATTTTACACAGTCTGAATCCAGTTGCATTTTACCCTGGGCCTTCCTACACACCCCCAAATTTTCTGTGCTTTCCTCTGAGTGTGCTTTTAGTATGTGCTGTGCTTCACTGTTCATGTCTGTTTCTGAACATGCCTTGAAAAATCCCCATGATCATAGAATCACGGAATGGTTCGGGCTGGAAGGGACCTTAGAGATGATCTAGTGCCAACCATGCTGCCATGGGTGGTGATGCCACTCACTAGATCAGGTTTCTCAGGGCTCGATCCAACCTGGCCTTGAACACCTCCAGGGATGAAGTTGCTATTGAAGAAATGCAGAGGAAGGACAGAAGGCACTGAAGGCACCTAAGGAGTCCTAAAGGCCTGGTAGGTGCTTACCTGAACAGAATGGATTCCTGGGATTGAAGTTAATGGCAAACTCATGGGATACCTGTGGAGAGGAAGAGACCCAAATTAACTTGGAGGGCCAGTGGAGGGTGGGCAGCTCAACCTGAGTTTAGCTGGTGCTGCAGGGCTGGTTTAGGTGTGAGGCTCCTCTGGAGCAGAACCAGGTGGTCACAGAGTTATGGTCCATCCTGCTGGGCCAGTGACACTTCCCAGCCCTCTGCTACCCAAACAGCAAACACAAACATGGCCAGGGCTGAGCAGCACTTGAAGATGAACCAGTTCCCCTGTGACCCCATCATGGAGCCTCCTGAAATTATCACACCATACATTCTTCTACAGTTATCAAAGCAGGTTTGTCCACGTGGCTTCCCACTGGCTGCCCGAGGGGAAGCAGGCAGAAGGGATGCTCTCAGCCAGTTGTGCCACCTCACCAGTCACCAGGAGAAATTATTTCATCCTATTGCAGGTTATAAAGGGAGAAAACTCAGACTCATCACAGGGAGTCCCACTCCTGGCAGTATCTCCATTCCCCATCTCTCTGCACGAGGATGATGCAGCAGGAGGGAAGAAGGCACAGAGTGAGCTGTGTTGAAGAGCTGGTCTGGCATGTCAGGTACAATGGCAAACCAGCAGTTGATTAACTTCATCATCTGGGTCAGCATGAGGGTGAAAGGCGGAGCGGGAGAGGTGATGTGAACGCTCGGGTGTGATGGACAGCGAGTCCCAGCACAACCTGGGCTGGTTTGCATTGCCCATGAACCCATCCTTCCACCACAGCACATCCAAGATCCTTTAGCTTTTCCACCACCTCCCTTCAAGCTGAGGGAGAGGGTCTTGTGGGACACTGGCAAGAGCAGACAGCCCTCACACCTTGATCCCTGGCCTGTTGCACTGGACAGCAGTTGCTTTGAACCTGTCTCTGGCAGCAAAGGCAGCTCAGCAGCCTGGCTGCAAGAGAGGGCTCCTGGCTTCCAGTACAAACCTTTCCAGTGCTGGTGTGGGTCAACAGCCTGCTTGTGGAACAGCCACCAGATGTGTGGGGTTGGACATTCCTCACTCTGTTCCCAGCAATTTAGGCACTCTAAGAGGCAAACAGACTCTCAGGAGCATCAAGGATGTGCAGACTGCTTCTTCCAGCACCACTGAAAGTTGAAGGAGTGATTTGGGCTTTCAGGCCACCAGCTCAAGGACTCTGAAACAAAAAGCTCCCACCCTGTTCGTGACAGCATTACAAAACAAGGATATTGTCTCCCTCTCAGAAGGGTGGAGGTTTGCTGACTTTTCAGCAAGGGAATTGCTTCGGGACATGCATATTCCCAATGCTGGCAAAACGAGTGCCCTCCGAAGCGCCATCTGAAGCCGGAGTCCTCCAGAGGCTGCAAACGCAACACGCGTCTGATTCAGACTTTCCAATTATGCTGGGCATTGTGTCGAAAGCAGCAGAAACTATTTTTACAAGAGGCTGTGGGGTGGGAAATAGCAACCAAACAAAACTAAAGTCGACCAAAAGTCTTCCCCGTGCAGCAAGGCTGATGGGCTGCCTGACCAGCGACTGGCCACAGCCTGCCCAGGTCTCTCCAGACCTGCAGAGCACAACCAGGAACACTCCCAGCCACCAGGTTAGAGACAAGCTGAATGCACGACTGTGTCTTGTGTACACCCCTTCTCACAGAAGCCTTGATTTAGGGCAATATACCCAAATCTAATTGATTTGCAGTTGTAATGGGCTTGCTTCCTTTATTTTTTTAGAAGATATTCAAAATTCTGCCACAAGTATTTATAGACAAGGCAGGCAGAAATATTTCCATGTTTTCCACTGCAAAAGAGGGGTTTCTCTTTCTTTTAAAAAGCAATGAAATGGTTTGAAGCTGTGTTCCTCACTGTCTACAGAGCAGAACCCCTACATGGCAGAAGTGTTGCAAAACCTTCTCTGGAGTTTCTATGAATTTTACATACATATATACATCTATATCTGTATCTATGTACATATGTATAGAAATATATATCTGCTAAAAAAATCAACAGGAGGGCTTTAAAAAAATTTTTAAAAAAGGATGTCATTCCCTATTCAGCTTGTACTTTGAAAGCAGTTTCTGTGGAGTCCAGTTAAATGTACATGGAACAGCTACAGGTATCCCATTCAACAGTAACTCACAGGGAGAAACTTTTGAATCACCCCAAAAGGTTAAGACCAACCCCTCTCAGAGGGTTCTCTGCCAGCTCCACAAGGAATCCTACCCCTGCCATAAATCAGTTTTCATATATATATATAAGGCAAAAAGACGCGAGTTGAACACTGGAGAAGCCACCGCCTTTCTTTGGCTGATCCCATCTCTCAAATCCAGGTGACCGGTGGGGCTCCAACATTAAGAATCCCCCTCTCTGCTGCTGCCTTGCCTTTGCTCATCCCCCAGAAACCACAACCCATCTGCTCCCCTCTCCTGTTCCTTACGAGGAAACCACTCGAGGCTCTCTACAGAGCTGTTACACGGCAAGATGTTCTTTGACATTTCCAACGCGACTTTTGTGTGCAAAACACCTCGCTCCGATGGGCGCCTGAGAAGCGTTGGGGGAGCCATGGCAACGGGAGCACAAAGCACCATTTATACCTCTTGTATCTCTTGGCAATCTTTACTTGGGTCTGTGGGTCCCCGCTTTCTGTCCACCGTCACACAGGGCACAGGATTTCCTGAAGAGCTGCTGCTTTGGCTTTGAAACTACCCAATGAGCCTTGATAGCCAAAAAATCTTTAATGAGCGAGTGGAGCCAGTGATGCTCAGAGCGAGCTGGGGAGAGATGAAGCCCCAGGCTGGAGTGGTGCAGGGCAACGCACCAGAGATGGCCCCACTGATAATACGAGACAACTGATGGGTCACGGGTGACTTGAAGGCATGGGCTGAGCATCTGGGGAGGGAGAAGCTGCTCCCCACTGGGTTTACTTGGGCTTAGAAATCATTCTGGGGAAAAACAAGCTGTTTTTTCTGGTAGCTTTTACAGAGCATCTCCAGGCCCACAGGTGGCTGCAGGAGGCACATGCAGAGCCCCCAGCCCCCAGCCAGCATCCTCAACCCAGCATCCACCTCCACCCTTGCCAGAAGGGCTCTTTCCAGCCCAGCAATGCCCTTCCCATGGCACTGACTCACACACATGGGCAGCAGAATAGGATGATCTTCATGACAATCCAGAGAAGCTGTGCCCTTTCCATCCCTACTGCATTTGCCATTCCCATTCTTCTCCCCAGGTAATAAATCCCTGGCAGCAGCTGGCTCTTAGACCTTGGAAGCTGCCTACCTAGATTTTCCCAACAAAAGTGACAGACCAGAGACATTTGCAGGCCAAGGAGGATGAATCAGCTCCAAAGTGCACATGGAGGGATCTCCTTCAGTGGCTGGCAAACAGCAAGAGCTCCCACTTGAGTCATATGAATTCTGGCTGCTGGGAGAGCGGAGAAAAGCACAAAGCCGGAGCGGGCAGGACATCCCCAGCCACGAGGGTTGCCAGTGATGAGCTTCCCAGCCCAGTTCCCAGCTGCTCATGACTTATGTGCCCCGCTGTGCTCAGCCCAGAGCACAGCTCCCCTCCCACAGAACACAAAGAGCTTGCTGAGATTCAACCTCAGCCTGAAGCTGGGAACGCCTCAAAACCAGTGAGGAGAAAGAAAATGCACACGAAGGGCGTGAGCAAAGAGCAGCCAAGAGACCCAGCCAGTAATTAATGATGGTGGTGTCCCAGCACATTGTCTCAGCAGAGAGAAGATGCTCCCCATCTGCCAGCCAGGCTGCAGGAACAGCCCCATTCCCTGCCCTCCAGATGAACAGGATGCTCAGCTCAGCCCTTGCTGGACCAGTGTCTAATCCTAACCAAAGATCAAGGTGGATTTTCGGGACAGCTCCTCTGCTTCAGTCCATGCAGGCTCTGCCTGTGCAACATCACATCAAGGCTCCCCAGCTCCCAGCCCCCTTCCAGACTTAGCTGCCGTCTGACACATTCATCCAGAGGCCTCTTCCCTTCCCCAGAATCGTTCCTGCCTTCTGCCAGGAAAATGAATCAATGCCTGGCTCTGCCCGTTAATGCCAGGGAGCTGCTGCTTTCATGCCAGAGCAGAATGAAGGAATGGGCTGCTTATGCCCCATCCTTGCCTTGTTGCCCACCCACACTGACACATCTCACCGGCTGAGACTCCACATCTGCCCATTCCCCCCCTCCCCAACAGAGAGCCCTGGAAGCTCTGCTCCTGCCCAGGCAATATCAGGACAAACCCATCTCCAACACTCAGGTGGCCACAGCACTTCACCTTCCAGTCTGGCGGGAGCTGGGCGCCGAATCCCAGAGCAGGAAACATCTTGTCTCTAAAGAGAGGAAGGAAAACATATGGGTGTGATGACACACACAAAGCAGGCTTGCACAGCTTCTCCCAAAACATACAGTGCTTTTAAAGGGAGCTGAACAGAGAGAATAGATATTCCCCCTTGAATTTGATCTTTAGAGAAACAAAGAGTCCAGCTTTGCTCTGTTTCCCATAGAGACCAGGAGCATCCTCTTGCCCAAACACACGCGACTCTTGCAGGCATGTAACCCTGGAGATTTTAAAAAATGAACAATCCATCTTCGTCACAAAAGCCATCACAGTGAGAGCAACAGACTTCTGTTTTGTTTTCTCTATCCATGTCTGAGATGATATTTTTATGATATTTTCTCCACTCCTCAGGATGTCTGAGGAATTACGCAATCTGGGGTCACAGCTCTGACAGTAAACAACAGCAAGCTGAGGACACCTGTCTCCAGCAGAGGATGTTTCACCTCTGCTAATGCTCCTTCCTCCCCACAGCAGCAATGGGGGAAGAGTAGAAAGCCTGTCCCAACCCTCTCCTCCTGCACCCCGATGTTTATGGTAAATAACATCCTTAAGGTATTACTTAGCCCTGGATCAAAGCAGATGCATCCCAGAAGCCTCTTGGGAAGCCAGGGAAACACCTGCAAAACAGGGGTGGTGGCAGAGGGGCACGGTGCTTACGAGTCATAGTCCTGGATGATCTGGCCGACAGCCCAGATGGCCGACAAGTACTCGTTTGTCCCCAGTGGGTTGATGTAGTGCAAAGAGGAGGGTTCTTGGGGGTTCCCGTTGGAAGCTGTAAAGTCAATCCCAACCTGGAGGACAAGAGAGATGCATAAACCCATCCTCTGTTAGCATATCCCATCAGAGACCTGCCATCAAGCCTTCATTGCTGTGAGGCCCACACACTGTTCCCTCAAACCTCAAAATTTTGAAAAAGTTTAACAAAATCCATTTCTTCATCTTCTCTGCAAAAAGCTGAGTAAATACTACATTAGGCAAAGTCATTCACTCTTACACCTCCACTTTTCATCAATGAGCATCACATAAGGTGTCCCCAAGCAGCCCCTACTTCTGAAGAAGCCACCACCACCTCCAGCTGAGGACTCTCACTGCCCATCTCCCAGGAACTGAGTAGCCCCATGGACACCAAGGCAGCCAGGGCCATCTGGGTATTTGGATCTCAAGGTCTTTGACCAAAGAATCACAGCCCTGAGCAGATCTTTCCCTGCAGGCAGGAAGACCTGCTCTTCCCCAGGCTTCCCCAGAGACCAATATACGCTGAGCTCTCAGGGGACTCTGTCAGCAAGGCACTCATTTTTCTCTCTCCTCAATTAGGCTTTCTATTTAAAGGCATTTGTAGAAATGCCTATCTCAGACCCAGATAAATCTGGCCAGAAGAGGCGAGATGCTGAGCCACCCAATTTGATGTGACTGGGGAGGAAAAGTTGGGAAGAGGCAAACGGGCAGCGTGATTGCACTCGATTTGTTTGCTTACCAAAGAGGCAAACCCCAAAATAACTCCACTGGCTAAATTGAGCTCAGGGATTTTGCAAGAGATTTTGCTCCATATCCGTAATGGGAGAGGATGAATGGCAGTTTGCCTGAGAGGGGACCTTGGCCTGGCTGGGGCAAGAAGACCTCACAACCCATGATGTGCCACCACCTTGTGCCAGGGTGGCTGGTAAAACAGGCATGGCAGGACAAGGGGACATGTTTTTAAACTGGAAGAGTGTGGGTTTGGATGGGAGATAAGGGAGAAATGTTGCATGATGAGGTTGATGAGGCACAAGCTGCCCAGAGAAGCTGTGGCTGCCACATCCCAGGAAGTGTCCAAGGCTAGGCTTGATGAAGCCCTGGGCAGCCTGGTCTAATGGAAGTTGTCTCTGCCCTTGGCAGGGAGGGTGGAACGAGATGATCTTTGAAGGTCCCTTCCAACCCAAACCATCCTATGGTTCCATGAAAACCCAACTTCTTCGTCAAACACCTGTATGGGCTCACCAAACCTGTGGTTCACCTCTGTAACACCCCTGCGCCCAGCTCTGGCTGAGCCACCATGGCCAGAGAGCAAGAGGGGGCTCAGTGGAGTCCAGGCAGGGGCCCTCGTTGCTCGTTCAAGCAATGTCATCAAGAGCAGCACCCAGGCAATGGGTCTGAGAGGGACACAGCTGCTCTGCTTCCAACACAAGGCACGCGAATGGGCCCAAGTCCCTTTTCTCTCTGGCTTCAGCCCTTCTGTCCCCACCCCTCCCTCGGTGGGGAGGACACCAGTGGCCTTTCCAAATTGCAGGGGGTGTGTGGAGCATCCTCCTCCCAGCTCAGGTGTTTCTGCAATGTTGGAAACACTCCCTTTGGGCCAAAGATGCCTTGGGAGGAGGAGGAGCCTTCCAATAACCAGCAGATCTTCAGATGGGGGGAAGATTTCTGCATTCAAACCTAATTCACACAAGAGCTCTGTACTACCAGTAAATTCAGTCATTTTCTCTTCTATTCACTCTCCAGCACCAAGACCAAAGCACACAGAGGCAGAACAGCACACAAAAAGCTCTCCCAATCATTGCTGTTCCTATGGCAACTCTTCCTCCTCCTCCTACTCTTCCCCCATCATGTTTTCAGATAAAACAACAAAATACAAACTGAACTAACTGTGAGCGCCTGCAGCTCTCTGGATACTGCACCAGGAAAGTTTGCAGAAATTGAGAAGCCCACTTCTGCATTGTGGTGGTTTCACTCAGGATTGTCATGTTCTTGCTTATTTACTCCTGACAAGCTGTGCTCCAGCTTGAAAGAAGGTGGAAATGTCAGTAAAAATGCAGAAAATCAAAAATCATCTCTTTAACATCCCAAAGCCTCCCATCTGCTTCAGAATAAGGAGAGCTTCCATTAAAAAATGAGCTTGGTTAAAGCCTGAAATGGGGAGAGAAGTTGGTGACATTTTGTGAAGGGTCAGAAGGTCTTTTCGAAAGTCTGGCCTTCAGCCAAAGTCCAGCCAGCTCCCTCCATGCTGCTGGATGTACCTGAGCATCCCCAGAATCCCCAAACCCACATGGTTTAAGAGCAAAACAGGCAGCTCCTCACTGTCATGAGAAGTCACCCCAAGCTGGTGCCAAATCTCACGCAGAACCTCCCTCCCCAGTTCTGCCCATTACACAGGTGTTACTATTACTGGGCAAAGAGAAGCAAAAGTCCTTACAGTAAACATCAGTTGGCAGCCTCCCAGGATGTAGTCCAGGAAGGAGAAATCTCTGGTTATCTGAAAGAAAAAACAGAAAAACATTGTTTCAGCAATTGTCATCATTGTCATCATTATTCAGGCTGTGCAGGGCCTGTCCTTGGAAACACAAGGGAGGCAGAGCCAGAAGGGATGGGGGAGCTCAAGAAGACCCAAGTTCAGTCAGGGGCTGAAGGAAACATCTCAGTGACATACTCACTTTGCAGGACTTGACAATGATGATCCCAGAGTTCTTGTAATTCTTTTTCTTCTTTTGCTTTTTGGGGTTAATGCACTCTAGCTCGACCTGTAACACACGAGACAGACCCTGGTGTGGGAGCAGTGCTGGGCTGTGCCACCAGCAGCATGTCCTAGGGGTACCAGGCTGCCCCTGCTGCAGATGCAGCCCCAGCAGCAAGTCACACCTCCCCTTGTGGCCCCCCAAACCACAGGGCACCCCCAAATCATGGGTGCTGCTTCAGACATCCCAGCACAGCCTGATTTTCAGTGAAGTCTGCCTTAGTTCTCTTTAGCTCAGATGTTTTAGCTACAAGCATAGCCTGGGTCACTTATGGTGCAGGTGGAAGGAGAATGGAATTTAGATGTGGCTTCTTCTCAGCACAGGTTGAGGGTGCAAGTACCAAAGTCTATTGCCAGCCCTGAGGAGCCCCTTCCTCATTCTTCCCCAAAAACATGTCAGCACTTACTGGAGAGGCATCTTGGGCTTCACACAACCTGGCCACTGAGGTCTGAAACTCCCCGATGAAGTCGTGTCCCCCATCGCTGTCGTAGTCATAACACACCACCTGGGATGGAAGGAGCACAAACCAGCCTCAGATGCAGGAGATCCGCTGAAGTCTCCAACCTCTCCTGCTGGAGACCCCAAACAAGGTGTTTTTTGTTGTTTGGGCAGCTTGCTGCTTTGGGTCTTGTTAATAAGTCAGCCATAGGGGTTTAGATGTTTAACAGTCAGTCCCAGTGGCTGATCCCCACAATATAAGCCAGTGGGATCCCCCTTACCTTTATCAGCTTCTCCATATCTCCATCACACAGTGACACCAAAGGCACAGTGAACGGCTTCCAGACGGGGTCCAGTGTGTATTTGATCACCTGGGGGTGGGAGCAGAGGGATGCTGTTACAATGGGCACACCCACAGGCAGAGACTGGGACAAAGCAGGGACACATCTCCAAGAGCGACTCTGAACTGAGTTCCCAGTGGGACAGGCCAGACAAGCTGTCTCAGCCCTCTCCTGCCTCCATAACTGAGACACAGCAGCTTCCCCTTCTCAGGCTGCAGCACGTGTGAGTTAAAACAGGTTTGTTTTCATTGCATTGGGTGATTTATCCACCTCTGGGAGCAATTAAACAAAACTGCCTGAGAGAACAGCTGTGGCACACTGGGCAGCACAGGCACAGCCACTCAGCCCACAACTCCCAGGCCAGCAGCTACTATTTATGCCCTCTGCATCCCACTGCTTGCCCCCTACTCATTGTTTACAGCCCCCCAGCACCCCAACGCAGCCTGAATCCATCTGGGGTCTGACCACCGAGAAGATGAAGCAGCAAGATGCTGCAACTAGCCATGGAAAGCCAGAACAGCCCTGGGCACATTCAGCTCTCTTGTCTCATCTGTGTAACATCTGCTGCCTGAGCTGGAGAAATATTAATTGATGCTTTTTGACATTTCCTGAGAGAATGCAATCGCTTAGTAGAAACCTAAGCAAACTCGAGCGGGCTCCAGGCACATGCTGTGTACATCAGAGGTGCCTGCGGGGCAGCAAAGGTCCTCTTCACAAAGGTGTGGTGCTCACAGAGAGATTCACACGGATATTAAGAAAGTCAGGCACAGGCAGCAAATTAACCCTTCTCCATGCAAGGCAATCAGGGGGATATGTGGCGTGGAGGCCCTTGGATTTTGCAGCTGGAACAGCCACAGCAGAGAGCAGTGAGGAACAGATCCATGGCTGCTGCTGTGGGCAAACAGCTGCACGGGACCTGGAACGCGCATCTTGTTTGACAGCCAGGCTCTTCCTGAGAGTGGGGGAAACCCTGACACCACAGGAACAGTTTGGTTGGGTTTGTACACACCTCCTCCAGGAGCCTGGGAGAGCAGGGGGAGCCCACACACCCCAAGATGCTGCTCCCAGGCTGCCAGCCCCCCAAGGTTCAAGCCTGGCTTTGAACACTTCCAGGGATGGGGCACCTAATGTGGGATTCCTCTCAGGGCAGCTGGATGCATTCAGGGCTGGTAAGGCAGTAATTGGAGAGTCCATTACTTGACAGAAAACTTGGCTAGACCTTGATCCAGTGAGACAGGACAGTGGAGGAGCTGGGCAGCAGCTCAGAGGAAACACCAGAAAATACATCTGCTCCCCACAAACCTGACATGTTTATAGAGATCCCAGCAATGGCTGGTGCACAGTCACCTTCTCATGCCTCTTCCAGGAGGAAGGGCTGGAGGCCACTCCAAATCCCCACATCTGAGAAACATGTTTTGTTGAGTCAAAGCACAGCTACCCATACTAAACCATGAGGAAAAAACAAAGCAAGGTGCCAGCCTGCTCCCACAGAAATATGAGAGAAATCCTAAGGTTGATATGAAATAAATATGCATTGAAAGGTGTGTGGGAAAGCACTGAAGAATAAACAGCAGAGCTGGGACTATAAGGATGGCCTGCATTGGTACCACAGGGCACAAGGCGTTACCCACATTCTGGTGCTCATGTGCACATGGGTGTGTGAGTGAAGGAAATCCTCATGGACTTTGTGCAGAAATGGTAAAACTGAACATACGGAGAGACTCTGTAAACAAACACCACTTTCTCCTTCCACCTGAGCTCACCCTGTGTTTTGTTACAGCAGCTTCCTGTGATGGTACAATAGGCTCCTCAACCAGGCCTTGAGGGGCAAGAAAAGGGATGGAAAAATAAGGGTGTGAGATGGGGTGAAATGGAGCTCTCTCCCTCTGCCATGGAGGCTGCTGTGGGTCCCCCCCTCCAGTGATTCCCCTTCCTCTCTCTACCAGCTGCCAGGAACTATGTGCAAACTAAAACAGCCTTGAAACAAGCTTTGAGGAGAAGAAAAAAAGCAGTTAAAAAGTTCTTATTAGTCCAATGTTAAAGCAGAAGCCAGCTTGTTTATCCCTGCCCATACTGTGCCTGGTATTCCTCACATCACTGGCTTTAGCAGCTTGAGAACATAACCAGAGGGAGCTCAGATCAAAATATCACAGCAGGTATGAATGAGAGAGAGGAGGGGTCAGCTGGCCTTGATCAGACCCACCACGCCCACGGGTCTCTGCCTCCTTGGCTGTGGCACTGGCACAATGAGACGTGAGGCCGAGTGCTCATGGTCTGAAACTGGAGGTGCCTGAACATCCAGCTCAGGTGAAGGTGTGGCCAAAGCTCATTTTACCTTTCCCCACCTCACACCACCTTTCTTCACCACCCCCCCAGGCCACAGCTCATCCTGATGCTCCTGCAAGTGGAGGGAGAGTGGTCCAGAGCTCAGTCTAAGCCCAGGATGAGCCTAGAGATTAACATGGACTTGAAGATCATCTCCCTCGCTGCATGAGTGGATAGTACAGAAAAGATCTCAAGACTTTGCTGGCCTCAGTGAATCTTCATCTGCTGGAGCCCAGCAGCCTCAGCTGCACACCAGGAAGAGAGATGTAAGGTTTTCAAATGCCTGGATGCCCCCCTGCTCTACAGGCAATGGATGAGATAACACCATGAAGGGCAAGAGGAGCTGATGTGAGGATGGAGGATGCGGGTACCTCAGCAGCTCAGCTTGGAGTTTTGCTCACCTCTGTTCTGTGAACCAGCATCCACTTCCCATCATCACCAGGTTTATGAAACTCCAAGAAGGGGTCTGACTTCCCGAAAAGGTCCTGGAGGGAGAAGAACAGGAATGGGTTACATGGTGCTCTGCAAGCAGCAGAGGTCCCAGAGAGATGTTTCCCTGGCAGTGCCAGCCATACAGACACCCTCTTGTCCTCATGGGGCCGGGTCAGGCACACTGGCAAACACGCAGCACCCACGGGCAGCATCCTGCCCACCTCCCTGTCCTGGCTGTGTGAATCCCCTTGATTTCCCCACCACACTTGTCATGGTGGGTGTGTTGGCACCCCAGCGTGTGTCTGTACCCGACAAGCTCGCTGGACACAGATGCCACAGAAAACAACCCCAGCTGGGAGGCAGCTGCGTTTGGGCTTGGAAAAACATCCAAAGCTTCAAAGGAAAAACAGAATTATGAACTGCATGAGTGTCTTGGGGGAGAAAGGAAAAAAAAATCCAGCCTCCTACACACAGCAGTAAAGCATAAGCAGAGGAAATCTTTAAGGAGCGAGCTGCCCTGGTGTTGACAGAGATCATGTAACACCCTCCGAGATACGCAGCCCTGAGTCAGTGTGTGCTGCCTTTCCTGCCAGCGTCTCCTCAGATAATCCCCCAATAAAGGGCTGCTGCTTTATGAGGAATATATACACATACACACACCCCTGCTGGCAATCAGCACGGGGGCTGCTTCGGCACCCGCAGCCCGGGAAGGCGGGAGGCGCTGGTGGCACCGACAGGGAAACTCCAGCTTTTCTAGGCAGAACTTCATTCCCATTCACAAAAAATCAAGAAGCTGCTAACCAGAAACCAAGTCCCAAATATTCCAGACGATCTATAGAAAACTCAAGTTATTTCAGTTGGGTTTTCCTCCTAGATGGAGGTGGGTGTCTGAGTCCTTCAAAGAGCTGGAGAAACTTTTTATGGGTTTGAACAGGAGCTTTTTGGGCTTCTGAATGATGCAGTGGGGATGCAAGGGGCTGTGAATGGAGGAGGAGGAAATATAGACACTCCAGAATCTCCTGTCCACAGCCAGCCCAGGAGATGGCAGCTGGGATGCACATGGGCTCTAGTGATGTACCAGCAGAAAATCCATCAACATTTCTATCTAAATCCTGTTTCTGAAGACAGCCAGAAAAGTAAATCACTGCAAAGTGTTTTGGCTTGGGGAAACTACAACCTGCTTCAGTCAAAATTCCTCTGCAGAGAAGCAGACCATAAAGGCTCACGGGGATGCTCTCTGGTGAGATGAGGTTATTCTTTTCCTACCCTTTTTCACACGTTTGTAGGATAGAAGACCAAGCCATTTCTTCTGCAGCATTATGGTTATAGCACAGCTCTGACCCTGCTCACCCACCACCTGGACTTGGCACTTTCAGGCTTCACAGATGGATTAAAGAACCAGTGGTGGGTACCCGACCCTGCCTGTGCTGGCTTAACCTCCAGCCCAAGGCAGCTTCAGCAGCAGCAGCCCAGCGTGGGCTGGTGGAGGCAGCGGCTCCAAGGGCAGCGGGGAGCTTTGAAGGATGTCTCCTGCCATCCCACGTGCAGCAGCCTGGCTTGCAAGTCCGGTTGGCCTTGTTCTGTTCAAAGCAGGGTGGGAGATGCCTCCAAGCCACAAGATTGTGGGCTGCTATTTTAAAACATCAAACCCAAGTGTATCTCACCCCTGCAAACCTGGTGGGAGATGGAAACTGAGCAACCAAAGAAGCTCAGCAGACCAGATCGATCTGCAGATTGGTCCAAGAATCTAAATGATCCAAACTGGTTTTTGCACACTGTGGAGAAGGAGGGTGGAGCTGGCACTTCCAGCAGAAACAGCTCCCTAATCACAGCTTCCAGCAGCAGTCCTGGCTTGCAGCGCTTGCTGACCCCCAGCCATGCTGGAGCATCACTGCCCTCCTGCTGTTCCCACCACTGTGGTGGCACAGACAGCTCTGGCCTTCACATGCTAGTCCCAGGTGGAAATACCTCCTCTTCTGCAACGTATTTTATCTTTCAACAACTTTCCCAAGAACTGATCTGACATAAGGTACAAGAGCCTCAGGCTGAATCTGCTGCAGACATGCTCCCGCTTTGCAGCTTCAACATTTAAATCAAGGTAGTGAGCTGCAGGTGGAGAGAATGGACATGTGATGGGGACCTCAGAGAGGTCCCAGCCTCAGGGTAGCCATGGCAGAAGGAGCTGCCTGGGGTTGAGCACAGCTCCAGGCTGGGTTTGTGGCACAGCAGCCAGTAAGGGATGCCCACAGCTTCAGCTCGGTGTGTGCACCAAAGATGATCCCATGGCCCCACCACAAAATCCTGTGAGATCCAATCCCTTCCTACAGTGTCTGAGTCTCTAGCCATGCTCCCCAGCTCCATGCTGTGTGATACAGGATGGTGTAACTCCCCAGGCTGCAACCTTAGCCCTGGTTTTCTTTTGTTTATACCATTTTTTACTGTCTTTCCTAAGCTTAAACAAGTTTTACCCAGCTTCCACAGTTGAATCTCATCCATAACCAAAAATGACTCAAAAATACTGTTTTTGTCCAATTTCCTTGTTCAAAGGACGTTTTAATTTGCATTAAGTGACCTGTGCGTTCTTTGCTCGTGAGCAGGACTTTGAGCACTACAGCTCTGTCCTGCAGTATGGGAACTGGCAAAGAAACCTTGTTAGTTCTTGGTGACAGCAGGCAGTCACTGAGCACAATCTTTCTGCTGACACCTATAGATGAAATTGAGTTGTTTGTTATTTGTTACTTCTTAACAGGGACATTTGGCTCCTTGCACAAGGCAAGGTAAGTAGAAGGGTGATAAAACATTTCCAACAGGTGGAAAAAACACTTGGATAAACCAGTTATCCATCCAGTTTGGACAATGGGACTGGACAAACCACATCTTCTGCCCCAGCAAATACCCTTCTGCCTGGCTGCTTCCTTTACCCTGTTTTCAGAGAAACTGAGGGCCATCCTGCCAATAAAATAAGCTCTGGAGACACTAGGAAGAAGGAAAAAATAATATTCCCATCGATTGCTTAGCAACAGCACTGGTTCAAGAGGAATAGCTCTGGTTGCCTGGTAAATAAGGTCAGAAGATGCCGTTCAGAGAGGCTCACTGCTTCCTGTGCATCATATCCAAAGCAAAGCTCATGTGTTACCTGCCTCCATGAGATCCACACTTCTTCCTTGGAGAAGACAGGTCCTGCAGTTTGATACGGAAGCAGATGTTTGCTCCCTTTCCAGAAGGGCTGAGGGTGACAAGCCAGGAGCTCTCAGCACATCTGAGATACGGAGTCAAAGGGCATTAAAACTTCCAGCTCCATCAGGAGGCATTTCCAAACAACTGCCTCTGAAGCAGTGAATCTGCTGTCCCTGAGACATGTTAATACCCAGATCCCATGCCACAGAGAATCTTTCCATCTCAAGGTGTGTGATGAAGGAAGAAATATTGTGACAATGGGGAAACTGAGGCACAGCTGTGCCCAGCAGCTAGTGGGTCTCACCCAGTTTCACCCTGATGTTTTCTCCAGTGGGACTGCTTTCTGTCACTGCTACACCCAAAGCTGAGATTTCTTGAAATCCAAGGACAGAAGTTTCACATTGCATCCCCCAGACACAGCCCTACTCACCTTTTTATCCAGTTTTCTGCCGGCCATGCTCAGAGTAATCACCCTGTTATCTGAGAGCTCCTGGGCAGCTATCTGAAAGACAAGAGAAGGCTGCGTTCATTTTCAGCATAAAACATTAAGCTTCTGGTAAAAAACTCACCCCCTTTCTTTGGTGTCACTCTGGACTTGGTCTCACATGGCTTTTCTGCACCAGGGCTCAGTCAGGACCTGGAGAAGCCTCCAAGGACCAAGCCAAAAGGAAGAAGAAGCCATATAAACCATTGACAGCAAGATGTGCCACCTGATCCTCCATATCCTGGGCAATCCCATCCCTTATGCTGGTGGAACCCAGGACTCGAGCCATGTCTCCACAAAACCAGCTGATGAGGCAGCTGCAAGGATGAAGATTCCATGATTGCTCCTGAGGAGCTGCAGCAGGCAGGAGCACAGCCCAGACCACTTCAGTTTAAAAAACTTTATTCACACGTGCTCCAGAAGGGCTTCGGCTGCCAGCCCCCAGTGGGCCAGTTTTGTCTGGAATATGCTCTAATCAGCCTCTTGGTATTTTAAGGGAATGTTTATAACAAAACCCCACATTTATTCACTTTTATGACAAGCCATTTTCTGAATCACTTGTCTTTTTTTTCCTGCCCAAGCATCTGCTCCCCACCTCTCCTTTCTCTGATCTCTTGGGGTGGGCTGAGCTGTTCCCCAGCATTCCCAGCTGCATCCTCTTTCTCCCAGGGCAGAAGCCAGCACCGGAACAGCCAGGAGCACAGCATGGACATTGTCCTTGTGCACAGTGTCCCAAGCATGGCTGTTTGCTGGCTCTCACAAGGGGCTGTCCTGCACTGAAGTGATGCAGTGTCATTACACCAAGGCTTTCAGAAAAACTTGCGGAACTCCAGGGGACAATTTTCTACAGAACGAGCAATCAGAGGGTTATTGGCACTTAGGAGAGCTGGGGAGCTGGCAGAGATGAGGAGGCAGAGATGCAGCTTTTGCATCCACCTGAGCAGGTGGGTGAGGGGATGAGCCACAGCTCCTGGACAACTCCCTGTCCCTCCCATGGCGGACACAACTCTTTGGTCCACAGAAGACCCATTCACCATGTACAAACCCCAATTTTCCCCTCTGCTCCATAGAGAAGTTCCCTATTGCCATGTCATGGCGTTACTTTTCTTCCTTTTCTTTAAAGCTTTGAACTTGACTGGAAACTTTTCCAGGTCTTCCCACTCAAAAGCATCAGACGGGATGCCAAGAGCCTTGGGAATGGACCCATTTCAGAATCTCACTGCAGCTTTTCCTCTTGCATTTAAAGACCAACTGCAGCAATTAAGAGAGAAAAATATCTTCCTCTAAAGCAAGCAGCAGTGGAGATGGCACCAGGTTCTGGGCTTTTAAACCTTTCTGGTGCTTTTAAAGCTGACAGAAGTTTAACTCCTTACTGGCCTTTCCTTCAACAACTTTGCAGCCCAGCTGCACATCTCACAAAACCCATAACACAGCAGAGAGCCAAAAACGATGGGAGCTGTGGTAGAACAGAAACACACCTAAATTTAGTCTCTTCTTTTTAAAAGAAACATCGCTAAAGAGATCTGCAGCAGGAAGGCCACTGCCCGAAGGGGTCTGCATCAGAATCACTGGCTGTTGCTATGAGAGTTGTTGCCATGGCACATCCTCATCCTACAAACAAAATCACCCATCCCTGGAAAAGGAATGAGCCCTCTTACCTGTCACTGCACCACAGAGGTCTGAGCAGGCGCCTTGTACCAGATAACAAAAAACAGCAGCATAGATTTACTTTGTACTTCTCCAGACTGAGATCTTTTTTTATTTCTGAGACTGAAGCAGAAGTTGAAGACTGACAGTGCTCAGCACACGACAGACACTGAGCAAGATTGTCCCTGTCCCAAATAAACTGTCCTCCCAACAGACTGAAGTGGCCAGGAAGACAAGAGGTAAAGGGAAAAATATTCAAGAGGTACACCCCAATCTCCTGGACCCCATGTGAGTGTCCTGCATGGTCCCCATCCACCTTTACACCCTCAGTAGTAACATAAAGGAGTAAACCTACCGTTATCATCCCCTTCCCAGCCGGCTTGCCATTCCCCAGGAGGAGAGTCCGTGTTATTTTCTTGCTGGAGACAATCTAGAGAAGCCAAAGACAATAGAACCATGACTGTACAAGTGATCAAAAGCAGACTCATAAGCAACTGTTCACTGCTCATGTTGGCTAATTCAGATTAAGCATTTGCAACAGTAGAAGAAAGGCACCATATGCAGGGAATATCGCCACTGACACCCCAGCCCTAAGGGTGCACAGTGCAGAGAAATGATGGCACAGGAGGCTGAAGCATCACTTCCCACTGAACCTGGGGATCAGTGGAGAAGATCAGTGGGTCCTCACACAGACAGAGATATTGCAATTTGTTCCCAGAAAAATCACCAGTCAACCTCTCAAACCCCATTTTACATACTTCTAACACGACCCCTGCCAGCACCTTGCTTGCAGGACATGTTTCCATGGGTGGATCCTGATTACAAGCTGGATGCTCTGGATGCTCTCCCCCAGCATCATTCCAGACCCCCTGTGCACGGTCAGCACCCCCCAAAGGTATGTTCTCCCCTTCACTTCAGGTTTGTAAGAGGACAGACAGAATAAACTGGGAGATGAATTAAACCCTTGACATTTCTCCCAGCTCAGTGAGTTTCAGTCTCCTTCAGATCTGGGGAACCCATAATTTTAACTTATGAGGTGCAGATGCCCACACGGAGATCCAGCAACCTGCTGGAACTCTACCTGTGACCTGATCCCACATCTAGTGTGTCCCCTTTGAGACTAGATGAGCTTTAAAGGTCCCTTTTGACCCAAACCATTCTGCAATCCTATGATTCTTGCAATTTCAAAGCAAAACCCCTTTTCAGCTGTGAGGAGGGAGCCAAGTCTCAGTGCTTTTGATCCACAGGAATCACCAGCCCTAGTAACCAGATCTTTGTGCCACCCTGTGTACAGGCAGGACAAACCTCCTCACAACCCTGGCTAGCAGAAACCATGGACACCCTCCAGCCTGGAGTCTGATCCCTGCTACATTTCCTTTGGCCACAGAGGTCATTACAGGCCTGGGAATGATCCAGCTGTCCTTTTAAATCCTACTACAAACCTCATTAGCTGCATTAAGCAATCCAGCTAATCTGACAGAGCTCCGATGTAAACTCAGAACTGAAAAGTCAGATTCTCATTGAGCAGTTATTGCTGCCCACAGCTGCTCTCTGCTTCTGAGAGCTTATGGAAACATCTCACCAGGCAAATTCCAGCTACCAGGAATCCACAGCAGGGTGGCTCAACCTACAAGCCCCCATCCTCTTTGCTTCACCCCTCTCTTCACCCTTGCACCCACACTGGAGCTGGATGTGTTTCAGCAACAGCAGAACAAACAGTAAAGGATGGGTTTGGGCTGAAGCACTGAACATAGGCCAGGGCTGTTGCCTGCACTGTGTCTCAACTTCTGCAGGAGCAGAATTAGGTCATCACAGAGCACTTCCAAAATTCCAGTGATTAAACTTCCAACGCTGTAAATGTCAGTGCTCTTCGAACATGTGAAGCTCTTGAGCTGGCAGTGGTAAAGTCCCTGGTCCTGCCTGCCACATGCAGTGCCATGCTGCACTCTGTGTAACAAAGCACTCGTGTTCATGAGCCTCCCTGAGCACCTTGGGCTGGCTCCCTATGCTGACCCATCTATTACCTAGTACCTCCTTCCTCCCCGTTCCCAGCCCTGAGCACGACAGAACCAGTTCCTCCCAGCCTCTGCATTTGTGCCAGGTACCACAGCAGCCCTGAGCTGCTGGATGCTGTAAAAAGATGGAAAAAATCCCCCTCATTCCCTGCTTCTGAGCCAGAAGACAAAGACATTTGGAGAATGTAGCTGCCAGCTTCTAGCCGGGTCTGGGCTCATGAATGAAAAGACCTTCCAAAGACTTATAAATTGCATTGTGTCCCAAAAGCTTTTCCACAGGAAGAGCAGAAGACACATTCCAGCACCAATATGCTCGAGCAGGAGGGATGTTTTGCTACACAACAGGAATGGACAAAACTTTCAGAAAGAGAAAACCCAAAATAAGATAGAAAGGCAGACTGCAATGCATCCTAACTTTAAACACCTGAAAGTTTCCCAAGCCCAAATCCAACTGGTCATCAGGGCCCTTACTATAACCCATGGTGAGATAGAGGTACCTCCAAAACCCCCCAGCTGATGCCTCTTTGCCAGCGCCGGAAGAAATCCACACCATGATTAGCTCAGACTTGAACAAAAAGACAATGGCCCTGATTGTTCAACCTCAACAGCTGACGTGTGACAAGCAAATTAAATTTGTCTTTCCAGGAGGGAGCCAGAAAACTTTGCATGAGGTAAGAAGAGCAGCTGTAATCCTGTGGCTGATGTGTTTTGGTGTCCCTTTGCTGCAGCGGCCTCAGACTCACCATGCCCAGCGTGCAGGAGAACTCGCCCAGGAAGTCATGCTCATACAGCTGCGTGCTCGACTTATCCTGGTCAAACAGGGCAAACTTGAGCTTCTGCACTTCTTCAAAGTGGTAGTCAATGATGAACTTCTTGGCAAAAGCTGGGTTGAGGTTGTTCACGGCTGTCTCTGTCCTGTCCAGCTGCAAAGGAAAGAAAAAAAGAGGCATTCAAGTGCATCTTGCAGCTTTGTCACTGAAACTGAATTCAGCCAGAGACACCCAGAAACACAGTGGTGACCAACAGAACAAGCACACCAGACCCTCAGCAGAGCTGTCACTAAACATGGGCTGTGACACCCAGGTGCACAAGCTGGGATCCATCTAAACACACCACGGTACGTCATGCAGAGCTGCCTCCCCAAGGATGGGGTACATGGGGCTGGACAACCCACCCCGTCCAACAGCCAGGACGGAAGCACCCACCCAGCCAAGGCCTGACACGGACTTGAGGATCACTGAAGCCAGAATTACTTCATTTGCCCTGTTCTCCCAGGAGCTGAGGCTCTCACACACCTCTGATCCTCAACCAGACCCTCACAGCTGTAGTGCCAAACTTGATTCTTTCAGGCTGTGCAGCCTGCAACAAGGACAAGCAAAACAAGAAGCGTCATGAGCCAGAACACAACTCTCTAGCATTTCCCTCTAGACGTCAAACCACAACATCCTCGTGGTTTCTTCTTTATTGGCCTTCCATAGAAAAGAAGATAAAAAAACATCACCGCAGTTCCTTTTCCATGGATTTCATCAAGCACTAGTAGAAACAAGAGGCAGGAAGGGCCCGGAGACAAAACCTCAATAGACATTGTCACCCCGAGCTCTTGTGAGCCGGCTGGAAGCAATGATGCCCCTGACGAAATGGAAGGGCAGGCACATGGAGCATGATGGAAACTGGAAGGCATGTGGGGAACCCACCGTCAGAGGGGAAGCACCACAGCACTCACAGCATTCCACAGCCAAGAGCAGAGATAGGAGCAGAGGAAACTTGGCAGGCAGCTGGTGGAAGTGTGGGTTTACAACACTGCATGGCACAGGTGGCCAGAAAGCCTAGTGTGAGCCAAAAAAAAAACATCCTGAGGGCAGTCACGATGGAGATCCCAGAATGCTGCCTTCCAGTAATGGAACATTGCTCCAAGACCCCATAACTCACACTGCAGGAGGGCTGGGAAGGGTGGCAGCACCAGCAGGCATCCTGTTACGAGCTTTCACAAAGACAAACCCCCACAATTTTGGCCAAAGTGTTAGAAACTTGCAAAACAGGGAACCTGATGCTGAGAAAAGCTGGTGTATTTACTTCTGGAAGCCAGTGGGCAATGAAGGTCCGAACTCTAACGTCAAAACCCATATTCCCGGCCCCCAGACACCCCAAAAGGCAGGAGACAAGGGCAAGTTTAGAGCCCAACATGCAAAATACTCTTCTGAAGCTGAAAGAAGCAGGAAGGGCATGGGCAGCAGAGCCTGAGAGCTGAACCAGAAACATCCACAGCTGGAGGGGAAAATCCTCCATCATGCGAAGCAAGCAGGAGCTTTGCCAGGAGAGCAGCAGTTGATATCCCTGCTCAGCCTAGAGAAGATAAGGCTCTGGGGAGACCTCAGAGCACCTTTCACATGTAAAGGGGTCCAAGAGAGCTGGAGAGGGACTTTGGACAAAGGTCTGGAGTGACAGGAATGGGGAATGGCTCCAAACTGACAAAGGGCAAGTTTAGATTAGATATTCAGCAGAAATTCTCGCCTGTGAGGGTGGTAAGTCACTGGCACAGTGTCCAGAAAAGCTGTGGTTGCCTCATCCCTGGAGGTGTTCAAGGCCAGGTTGGATGTGGCTCTGTGCAGCCTGGTCCAGTGGAAGGTGTTGTGACAGCATTGGCGTTTTGGCACCTGACCCCGTTATCCCAGAACATGGTAACATGGACTATTAAAAGAGAAGGAAATGCAGGCACTTTCCAATGTGATTTTATCAAAAGCTGCTGCCCTCAGTGCCTGGAAAGACCATCCCATCTGCCTCTGGCCATGCCCTGGCCCTGGCTGGCATTCCATCTTGTCTTGCAGCCAGGACACCCAGTCCTGGGCAAGGCTGAGCTGCCTGTGCATCCCAGATCCCAGGGCAAGACCTCTCTGGAAAGCAGCCCCTGTGCCGGCATCCCTGGGCAGCACCAGGCTGTGGGACGGTGGGATGTCTGCCAGAGCTGCTGAGCCAGGAATAAGCAGAGCAGAAAAAAGCCTCCAAAAAAAAAAAAAAAAAAAAGCAAGCAAACACATACCTTAGTCCCAAAGAAACTCATTCAGCACAGAAGGCAGGTTTTGGAGGGGCTCAGTGGAAATGTGGTGTTTGCTATATATACACCCAACGATCGCAGGGTTTTTTTGAAATTCCTCGCTTAGTCTGTCTTAATTGCCAAGAAACGACTAAAGTAAATGCTGTGTTCCCAGAATAGCCACCTGCTGCACTCCAGAGAATCAAATCCATCAACAGTGGGCTGTGAGCTGGCCAGGGCCACACAGCTTCACACATTTCCTCCCCTCTCTGCTGCCATCCTGTACCAAAAGAGCCAAGCATCTGCTCAGGGATGCAGTAGACCAGGAGCAAAGGGCAACCACAGCACTGCTTTATTTCAGCAGCACAACACATATAAATCGCCCTTCAGGCCCAGGAGATGAGACTGCACAGGCAGCAGAGATGGACTTTAGGTTCTTCCATCTTCTTTGAACTACTGGGAAGCCAGGGACCAAGGCAAACCAATCCTTTTACACCCAGACCCCAGTCTGAAGGAGATAACTTGAGGTCCCATCTCCAGCTCTGCTCTGGAAGAGGTGGCAGAAGGAAGAGTATGAAAATCCCAGTCGACTTGAGGCAACCTTGGGAGTGATGGGTCTTTCTTCAACACCGAGATTCAGCAGTTTAATCTCCAGCCTAGTGCAGTGTGAAGCACAGCAATGTCCCAAGCCCCAGGTGACAGCTGCACAAGGCTTGATCTTTGGTTTGGAGAGCACAAATCACCTCGCTGGTGACCATCACTTATCAGGCCTCTTCACACACCACCCCTCACCTGCCATCAGCTCCTGCCATCCCCTTCACTCCAGTGCTCACGGATCTGCAGTCCCTGGAAAGAACAGAGCTGTCTTTGCCACACAAGAGCAGAAAAGCACAAGGGTTTTTAAGAGCCAGCCACGCTAATTAAAGAAATCTGTTTGGATAAGAGCCTCAAAGGGCCACAAAGACAATTAGAAGGATGGAGTGCCTCTCCTGTGAGGAAAGGCTGAGACTTGGGATTGTTCAGCCTGGAGGAGACAAGGCTCAGGGGAGACCTTAGGACACCTGAAAGGGCTCCAAGAGAGCTGGAGAGGGACTTTGGACAAGGGCACAGAGTGACAGAGAAAGGGGGGTGGCTTCAAACTGACAGAAGGAAGGTTTAGATTAGATATTCAGAAGAAATTCTTCCCTGTGAGGGTGGTGAGGCCTTGGCACAGGTTGCCCAGGGAAACTGTGGCTGCCCCATCCCTGGAAGTGTTCAAGGTCAAGTTGGATGTGGCTTCAAGCAAGAGCCATGGCAGGGTGGGTAGGAAAGAGGTGATCTTTAAGGTCCCTTTCAACAGAAACCATTCCATGATTCTACGATTCTGGAAATCAAGCAGAAAACTGTGAAATCATCTCCAGCAGTAGCCCTTGTGTTCAGCGAACTCAGCTGGAGAGTTTTCCAGTGTTCAGAGGGAGGTTGGCTGGAGACCTTCAATCATCCCCAGCATGTGGAGGTGCCTCATGCTCCAACATGGGGACATGCTGTGTGAAGTGTCAGGGGAAGCTCATGCTGAAGGTGCAGGACTGCCTGGATGACTCAGTGGCACAGCTGCAGGGCTGAGTCATGTGTCCCTTGTCCCTGTTCCTGGCACCACAGGTCAGCTCTTTCATGGCTTCTGCAAGATGACATCACCGGGCAGAACATTTAAACATCACCCATCTTCACTTTCCAGCCTCTGGTTGATTGTCCCTCCCTCTCTCCCCCACCCCTCCAAGGCTGATTCACAAAGATTTTTTAATTCCTATTAAGCTCAGTGAGACAAAATAATTGTATTTGGGAACAAATGTGACAGCGAGAAAGAACAGTGAGCAGAAATCTTCCTGCTGGCATCAGTTGGTGCCACAACCCCACAGCCCAGCTCAGAACCGGCACCAGGGCTGGTGCCAAAGGAGGAGACCCACCACCTCAACCAGGTCCAAAGCTTGGGACATGTCCCTAATGTGGAGGACAAAGGAGCAGTGGGGTGGGATGGGTTCACACCAATGAACCCATTCTGTCCCGATCTGTCCCCTACACTTCAGCTGTGTTATTAAAGCCACCCCTTTCAGAAGGAGAAATGTTCCACTTAGGCTGAGGGGCACATCTGCATGGCCAAAATCCATGCAGAACAATGGGGTAGCTCTGAAACACGTTGCATGAGCTGCCAAGAGTCCACCAAATATCCCATCCAGCAAGGCTCTCAAGAGCAATCCCAGCTCACCTGGCACCCAGCCACAACCCAAACCCACACACCACTCCTGCTACGTGTGCATGCTGGGGGATCCCGATCCCAGCAGTGTCCCTGAGATGCCACTGACCAGAGCCAGCTCAGTGTCACAAGCACACCACATCCCGTGCCAGCCCATTCCACCTCTGCTGACACCACAGCAGCAGAGCACTGAGCAAGCTGCTGCTCAAGGCTCACGTCCCGTGACTACCGTGCCAATTAAAAAGAAGCTAAAAATAGAAGAGGAAAAGGAAAAAAAAACTTAAAAGCACCACACATTTGTATTGCAAAGGAAGCTTTGGGATCAAAACCACTGGACTGAGACATTACTGACAGAGAGAAAAATTCCTGAAAAGCACAATTAGGTCAGAGATGACACCTATCAAGGCTGGAAAGCTCATTACTCTCATCCAGGTGGTTGGAAAAAGTTAATTGCAGACCATGGCAAGGTGAGGTTTTCCCCTACACTCTTCCCTGCTGAAAACGAGATCAGCTGCTGGACACTGGAGGTAGTGCTGGTTATTCACCAGCTCTTTAGCCAAGTACCTGAAAAAATGAGACCACCTAATTTCCCAGAAACTGGGAAAATTATTGTTTGGTTTACATGCTTTAAAACCCTTAATGCTCATTTTCTGCTGTACCTAGTGTGGGTGCCTGTATCCATCACATATCCATACTCTGCGTACCCTGCTCCCTCCCAGACCAACCACCTACAGCTGCAGGTATAAAATGGAATTTTCAGTTAAAGCCAATGCCCCGCACAAAGCAGGAAGCACTGAGGGGAGAAGGAACAGTTGTGACAGAAGAATTCACACACCGGTGCCACACACAGCCTCAGGAGCACCAGGAAAGCTTCCACTTCTGCTCAGGGAGGAACAAACACAGAGCACGAGCAAACCACAGGAGGAACAAAGCCACACAACATCAGGACTTACCTCCACCCACTTCCCATTGACTTCCATGAAGAGGACGCAGAAAGGGTCGGATTTGGAAGTGACATCCCTGTCCAGAAGGTTTTGGCCGCAGATGGACAACTCGACTTTGCAGACACAGTACTGGGAGCCGACGGGCCCCGCCGGCGTGGGAGTCATGGTGTACGCCATGGACTCCGGTGGAGCAGCTCCAGGCAGTCTGTGGGGCAGGAGCACAGGGAGAAACCTCAGTGCTGGGAGGCACAAACACTGTCAGCTCTGGTGTGCTGAGCACAGCATGGCCACAGGCAGAGCCTCTCGCTCAAAGTTACACACGTGATCTAAGCCATGAGGCTTTACTGGCTTCATCTCCCAGGTGTCCTGAGTGGGAGCCCAGCACAGCACCCATAACCTGCTGTGAATTTGAACTAGAAATAACAGATTTTCAAGGAAAGGTAACATCTTCTGCTTATCCCCTTAAGGGAGAGGGGACTCCCCAGTGTCTTCTTCCGGCATGCTGGGATTTTGTTTGTAGGGAGGAGCCACATTTCCACACCATCTTTCAGCACAAACCTGATTGTTGTCCGGCTGTCCCCAGGAAAGAGACCACGGACCTGGGCTACAAGGGGCAAATGAGCTCTGCCCTGCAAATCATCATAGGGAAAGGGGTGAGACTGAGGATGAGTGCAGTGCAGGGCAGCTCCAGCCCTTGTTCAGCCCCATCTCCACTCGGCTACTCAGGCCAGCAGAGAACAGTGGCTCTGGCAGCAGTTAAAAAGTGAAGAGAAATGTAAGGCAAACGTGACAACCACTGCGTGACCTAGAGTATCATTTACAGGGATGATTTACAGGGCCCTGACTAAAAATCCATTTAAAATCTTATCAAAAGTCTGCTACCAAAGCCAATTTGCAGAGATAAATGTGTTTTATACCATGATTAGTGCAAAACCCCAACCCGCAGGATAGTCTTGACTTCTGATGTACATTTTACTTGTCACAAACCACCAGTGGTCTTCAATGGAGCAGAAAGGTGAGAAAGAAGAGAAGAAAAAGCATTTTCAGATTAATTTATACTAACAAACCTTTGTGGCTGTGGTTGCTAGTGAAGAGCGAGCCCTCCTCAGCAGCTGCTTCAATACCTTTATCTTCTTTTTCAAGAGTGGCTCCTGGCTCATCCACTTTATCTGAAACCCCCAAATATTGCCTTCCTCCACCTTGATAAACCATCTGCTTCTGTTTGGCATTGAAATCCCAATTAATATTATCTATTTGTTTTGCCTGGGTATGAGTATTTACAAGCCCTTGTGCTGCCGGGAGCTGGGCTGCTGCCCTTTTCCCTTGCAGCTCAGCCTCCAAGCTGGAATGGGGACGGAGGGCAGGGAAAGAGTGATCCCAGCAGGGCTGTGGGAGAGGGAGCTCCGGGCTCACCACCAGCTGTCCTGAGTGCTCAGCCCTGCTGCAAGGAATTCTGAGCAGAAAACTGGTCCAGCTTCCAAGGCTCAGAGCCCTCCTCTCCTGCCTGCCAAGATCTCTGCTTGGCACTAAGTCACCAGAAACAAGCCTGGTTTTAACCCCCACTAGTAAACACAAGCTCTTCATCCCAGCCTGCTGCTCGGGAAAAGAGTAGTACAACCATCCCAGCTCCTTAAGAACCCAGAAATTTCTCCAGAAGAAGGAAATTCCCATCCTTGGCTGAACACACACCTGTACATCACCAAAACAGCACCCACGTCCCTTTCCCAAGCGTGGCTCCCCCGTGCCTGGACCAAGCCTGTCTCACGCCACCATTCCCTGCCAGAACGGTGGCAGTGTGACACCAAAACGGTAGCACACGTGGGCAACCTTCCATCTACTGCTGCTTCAAGGAGGAACACATGGAGAAGTAAAATTCCTCATGGCTCATTCACCACAGCTGGGACACCAGCTCCAAAGTGCCCGTCCCTGCCTCTGCTCCGCCCAAGCCCATGTTGACAGCTGCAGCTAACGTGAAGATTTTACTTAATCATTTTTCTTTAATGCACACATCATGTAATCAATGTCTTAAAATAGCCAAGCCTGTTCTATTTATGCTGCTGTCTGTCTGCCGCTCCCTCTGAAAAGCAAACTTGGGGCAGCTGTGCTGGCATGGACCTGGTCCTGCCCAAGTAGGGAGATCTGGGCTGGGTTTTTCCATCTCCCCTTCCCCCAGATCTTGGTGCTGTCTCATAAAAAGCAGAGGCAGCAAGTGACTCAGTGGAAAAACCTTTTTTCCCAGGGCTGGCAGACACCAAAACATCCTCTTGGTGCACAGCACATCACCAGTGCTCCAGCCCCTGAGCTCAGCTTGTCCAGCTCCCCAGGGTGTGCACGGTCAGGACAGGCAGTGGGATGAGGAGAGATGGCCAGCACCAGCCAGAGCACACACTGGAAAACCACCTCTTCTCCCACTGCACTGGCATGGACCCAGTACCTTCCTCCAGCTACACCAGCATGGATGCAGCACCTTCCACAGGGCCAGGTGTGGATTCAGCCCCTGCTGCATCAGCAGCAGCCATGGTTTCCCCCAGATCAGAGGCTTCACATCTGAGGCACCATCAGCGAGCCAACACGCTTCTAACACCCCACCAACACCTTAAATTCAGGGGGTATTTGAGCTGGCACCGAAAGAGTTGGCATGCCATCATCTGTATTCCAGTCTCTCCTCCCGTTTTTGTTCTCCTCTCCCCACAATCACTGCCCTGAACAAAGCCCTGTGACTTGCTCAGCATCTGCAGCCAAATATTCTCCCGATGTAGAATCCCAGCTGCCGGCTCCGTGCCGAGCAAGCAGACACGTGGTCTCCCAAAGAAACACAGCCAGGTTACCAATGCGGGGTCTCAAGGACAAGCCTGAAGGATTGACTGCCCCTCTGTCCCATCTGCTGTCAAGAGGAGTCACAAGAGCAGGACCAGAAGGGAGGGATGTGGTCACCAAATCCTTTTTGGGCACCAGCTTCCAGGACATTCTGAACTGGACGTCTTTGTGCTTATAACTTTCAAGTACTTTGTTCCGGCTTGGTCACTTCCAAGCTGCTCCATGTCCACAATATCCCACAGAGAAGGGTTTTGCTGGCTGGGGGCACACACAAGCCCTGGGGCTACCCTGAATATCTGAGAACATCTAGCAGTCCCAGAGCAGACTCTCATCCCATGGCACCCCAATCTCTACAGCAGATCTCCAAAGCACTTTTACAAAGTGTAAAAGGGTCAGCAGAGAAACCTGGGACCTTTATTTCCTCTCTTATATGAAAGGAAGAAGGGGAAGTTTTACAAACTAACTCGTAACTGAAGTGGTGCCCCTTCCTTCTGCAGAAGAGCAGTCCCAAGGGCAGCAGTTCCTCAGGCCATGCTAAAGCTCTGTTTTAGGCATTAACAAGAAAAAACAGGGGGGAAAATAAAGCTGTGCTTTAGGTGAAACATTTTGGGGCGGGGAGGTTCAATCTTAGTAGTGCCCTAAATTCAATGATCTTCTCTCATTAAAGCAATCATTTCTTTTCATAGCCAATACCAGGCACATTTGAAATAGACCCAGGAGTACCAACACTGAGCAGTGATACCATGTAAAAAAAATCCTGCTGTGTCCATCCCAGGGAACAGGAGTTCCTTCTTTGGGGTGATCCATGATTTCTGTAATAGCCTACACAACTCACCCACAACTGTTACACCACTCAGGCTGTCCCACTACAGCCTACTGCAAATGTGGAAGCAGAATTCCTTTCAGGAAGGTGGAAATGAGAGAGGAATACCAAACAGGTAAATTGGGGTTGTTATAAATTACGTATCTGAGCTCACGGGCAGTGGAGACACAGAGGGAGAGCAGCAGTACCCGAGGGAGGATTAAGAGCAGGTGAAAACAGGTGGTCAGAAGATTGAAGCAGGAGAGGAGCGTGAGGATATCAGAACTGGTTGCCCAGAGTAGCCGAAAAGCTGAAACACAGGACACATGGAGCTGGAGATGCCAGGAGAAGCCAGGATGCACAGCAAAGGACGCCTGAGGCAGCTCCCCACACCACCACAACTCACAGCGGTCACTTTGCTCTCTCCTGCCAACAGAGCCATCTCCAGAATTCTTTTGCAAAGCAAAAATGTTTGCCTCTCAGTCCCACCTAGGCAACTCAGTGGATTCACAGCTTCGCTCCCAAGGGCTGGTGGCCACTGGCATGACAGTGACTGCTTCTCCATTTCATGCTTCAGCCATGCCCACCCACAGTGCCAGCTCATCTTAGACCTCTGCTGTCCCCAGAAAAGCTCTCACCCACCAGCTCTTGGCAGGTTTGTGCCAGGGAGGGCAGCGCCCACCTTGCCGAAACCCCAGTGGCTGCACCAACTTGCACGTGGGCAGCACCCAGCAAGCTTCTCCAGGGGGTGACAATCAGCAGAGCCCTGAGAAGTCACTCGAGGTGACCTGGGCATCACAAATCACATGAAAACTCCGAGGCAAACCCTGTGGCGCCAGAGCTGAAACACCTCTAAAGGGGCTCATCTCATTTTGAAAAGATCACCACCTGAAAAGCCACTCCAAAGCACTTTCCCATGCCCAGTACAGAGCTGAGACAGCCACTTCTGATGTCAAGCACAAATCCACCACCTCCAGCAGCCTCTCTGCCATCCCCACACGTGGCACAGCAGCTGCTGGACTCGGGGAGGCAGTGGCATTAGCGAAGAGCCTGGCTCACACTGAAGGATCCGCAGGGTGAGAGTGACTCCTCCACACAGACTTCCCCTGCCCTGCATCCCTGCTCCCCATACCACCTCACAGCTTGATGATGATTCAAAGGGTTCCCAGACTTGCCACCCTGGCTGCTTGCCCCATGTGAGCAGGAACTGGAGGCACCTGGGGCTGCTGTGTCCCGAGCAGCCATCCTGTAGCTAAGGTGAGCAGCTGGAGGGCACCGGGAAAGGAAGAGCCCCTGTGCCAGCATCCCTGTGGGGTGAAAGCCGGTCCCTCTGCAGCAGCAGGGGCACGGCCGCTGCCTGGCCACTGCTCCAGGACCAGAGCACGGACCCAGGTCCTCACAGAGAGGCTCACACCCACCGAGACACCAAACCTGGAAATCTCAGCAAGCCGGGGATGTGAGAGGCAAACCAAACACCTTGATGTGCTTCTGGCATGGAGGCAGCTTCGGGCAGAGCCTGCCCTGGCACCGGGAAGCAAAGACTAAATTTGTTCTCCAACCCTTTACAGATGAAGTCTGAGAATGCCCCCGAAGTATCCAAGTATCTAAACGCACTTACCGATGAGAAATCCCGACGGCCAAGAGCAGGAGAGCCAAGTGTTCCGGAGAGAGCGGGGCCCCTGAGCTCTCAAGGTGTTTCCGCAATCCTCAGCCGTCGCCGCAGAGCCGAGGGCTCCAGGGCTGGCAAACGAAAGCAAAACCCGCTCCTCCACACCCCGCGGTGACGTGGGGACGGAGGCAGCACCATCGGTGACACGGGCCGGGAGGGGCCGGGCGCGTTCTGGGAGTGTGCTCAGAAAATCACAAAGTGAAAAAAAACCCAAAAACCAAACAAACAAACCAGGAAAAAGTCCTTCCTCAATACCGGAGAGGAAACGGCGGGGCTCTGACGCTGCTACCAGACAACTGTGCAGGAGCAGAGCCCACCCTGCTGCCGGCCCTGCGCTCACTGCCCGTCCCGCACCATGCCCGGCACACAACAGACCCACGTGTGCCTGCCGGGCTTGCTGCTCACACAGGAGAAAGGGCAAATAAGGAGCACGGCGAGATGAGGGCGTAGCAGCTCCCTCCGTTCGGGTCACAGCGCGATGGCCGAGCCGCACCAAGCGACCCCATTCCCGTCTCCACGGGCACGCACGTATTTGGCTCAGACACGCGGAGGATTGCATATATTCGCTTGACTACGAGTTTCCTCTGGGGCTCAATTTAGGGAAATCTGTGATTCAGGGCAGAAAACATCGTGATGTCACTGTGAATCGTGGCAATCGCATCAAACCCTGCACACAGCCGCCCTACAAGGCGGACCCAAGGAAAATGTTCGTGTGTGGCTCTACACCCGCTCCATTCCCGGGCAGAAACCGACGGCGCCCGTCCCGAGGGTGAGTGGGAGGCTCGGTCCTGCGGGAGCAGCCAGAGGCAGCACCCGTGGGAGCCCCCGTCCGAAAGAGGGAAACGCCAAACACAAACCTCCCACCTCCCCAGCGCAGCGATGCTCTTGTCAGACACCTGCTCCGGGTGGGACAAAGAAACAAACCAGGAGATGCAGGAAGGGAGGACAAGGCACTCTCAGGATTTGGGGCATATTTTAACTTCCAGTATTAAAAATTCCCTGCCCCATCCTACAGCTGCCATACGAAAGCTGGACGCACTGTCACAAGGAGGGGGAGGATTGATCTGGTTCAAAACTGGATTTGGAGGGAAGAGTGGACTTAATTAAAGCCAGGCCCTGTGGAATGTAAAGGATCAGGGCTTGGGGAGGGTGGCTGGGCTACAAAGGACACGCAGCCAGCAGGGCTCCCTCGCAGGTGCAGAGGGAACCTCCCACATGCTAACTATACACCATGTATATAACAGGCTGTTTTACTTATTAACCACTTTTCTATGCTATTGAAAACAAAAATGCTGGCTTTCTGAATCTTAATTGGATTCCTATTCCCAGCCAACACCATCTATCACATGTGAGAGGGGAAGAAAAAAAATCATCATTTATGTGGTCAGAAATATCTTTAACTGCTTTTGGACCTCGCTGCGTGTCAGCCTAACCTCATGCCAGCCAGAACAGCCCCAGCAGCAGGCAGCTGTGCAGATCCCTCCATCCCATGCACCATATCATCCCTAAAGCAGCCAGAGCTTCAGAGCTGATAAGATAAATAAATATTAATTCATGGGTATTTTTGTGCAATGCTCATTTGCACTGGGACACCAACACCAAGTCATGCAGAGCACTGATGTCCCCATGGCTGGAGCCACTTTCTCCTTTCCCTTCCATCCCACCACCCGGAGCCCCCATCCCTCCTCCTTCACAGACGGGATTTTCATCACTAAGATCCAACGTTTTCCTATAGAATTTTAATTTTTTTGGCTTGCTTTGCAGCAGAGAGATGCTGCCACTTGACGTGTGAAGCTTCACCCTGAGACAGAATTGTGTGCCAGCAACATAAAAATGCTGTGGTTTATGAGAATGACGTCTGACTAATTCTCGACCCCTTCTCAACAGCTTTAGACACCACTCGAGGGAATATCAGGCTGGGTTTAAATGGTTATACAGCAATGGACTTGTTTAATAGCAAAACTTGTGTTCCCAGCTTGTCTCATTTTTAAAATCAGCCTCACGACAGCTGATGTTTCTTCCTAAATCCTCAGCTTCTGGAATCACGTGATGATGGAAAATCCAGGGCTGGGGGGAAGGCGACTATTTTAGACACAAGATTTTTCCTGCTGGCTACAAGCAGAAAATACGACAGCTCCCAAACACAAGGCCTTAACAAAAGCAGCCGACAAATAAAATTGGAGCCTCTATTGCTGAATTCTACACTCATTTGTTCTTCAGGCATTTTAACAATAATGTTATGATCCCCAAACTCACCTGAGTTCCTGGGAATTAATTTTCCCCCTGCTTCTGTGATCCAAACAAGTAACCTTGCAAAGCCAGCAGCCAAAGCCAAAGCAACAAAAAGTGATGACTCAGGTCTCTCAACAAATATTTTACAGAGGTTTAAAAGACAAACTGTAGGATTTCAGGGGCAAAAAGGGTGGGGAAGTGTTCAATTCTTTTTTTTCCACACCGTTTTGTGGGTTTTGCATCCTGCCAGGAGCACTATTTCAAACGCCAGGCTACTCCACCACACCAGAAAATTTACCTTTCCTTCTATCCCCCCACCCTGCCTCTGAACGCCAGCCAAGGTTCTCACATAAAGAGTTCCTTATGAGAGTTGGCAACCCTGAACCCGGACAGGAGGCTGCAAGCGTTGCTTTTTCATCAATTAACCCGGAATTATGTTCCCAGCACACCAACAGCTCCCGGAGAACAAGCCCTGATTTACGGTGGTGCGAGCGACTCTGGCCAGCTCCCCCCAGGCAGAGATTTCCACTGAAGTCAGTGGGAAACTCTTTCCACCGAGTGTAACAGGAGCAGGAGAAGTTATTCCTCCCAGATTTTTCACACACCACACTGAGACTGCTAAAAGGCAAACAAAGCTGATGCAACTCCAGTACACAACTGGGCAGACTGCTAAATCATGGAGTAGCTAGCGGCTGCTCCAGCACCCAAAATCCCGCTGTTTTGGGGTGAGGGAGGGGCTCGCTGGAAGAGGAGCAGAATTGGGGACTGCCGAGGGCTGTGCAGCTGATATATCCCACCAGGACAAAGAGCATCTTCATCCACAGCCCAGCTCCAGCAGCTGGATCCGAAAAGGATTTTTCTACACTGGATCCCCAGTTCCTGGGGCCCGGGGCCCCTCCTACAGCACAGACTGGCCATGCCCTGGAGCCGTCTAACCCCAACAAGCAGTGGCTTCTCAAACTGCACCAGCTTGTCAGCAAGCAGCATGAAGTCCCTTGCTGTCCCCCAGCACAGACCCCAGGAGCAATGATGTCCCCAGGACACAAAGGATCTCCTCAGGGTCTGCTCCCTTTAGCTGGAGCTCAAAGGGCAGCAGGGAGGGAGAAGCGTTGCAGCAGTGGGACCACCCTGCCCACCTCACACTGCTACAGGGCAATGTCTGCAGCTCCTTCAAGAGATGCAAACCGTGTTCCTGACCAAGCAGATCCTGGGAACAGCGGGGCACACACCAGCAGTGCCAGGGGAGGCAGGCAGCTGGCAAACTCTGTCCCCAGGGGGTTGGGGACAGTGTTGGCTCTTAGAAAGCAGCTCCAGGACTGTGTGTCTACGCAAGGCAGGTGCTAGGGGCTGTCTACACCACAGGAAGATGAAATTCTGGGGACACTTGGAAGCCTCACTAGATGCCCTCGCTCCTTCCCTCCACATTATCCCAGTCAGGATGGTCCAGCAGCAGGGAAAGAAAAACACCACCAGAAAATGTATGTCCCAGGCTATCACACAGCTGTAACCAAAGCAAATGCAGCATTTCCCCAAGGCAACTACTGGAAAACATCCTCCACTGACTCTGTTCTTCAAAACAACTCCTTTCCACATGCCCCGAGCTTTTGTTCCCAGCCTTCCTCCTCCCATCTCTCCATTCCCTGCCCCCAACAGGCTTCAGAGCAAGGCTATTTCTGGCTGATAATAAATAATTTTCTGACTCCAGAAAAGCACAGTGGTATCACAGGCCCCAGTACCTGGGCTGGCTCGAGAAGGCTGATGCAGGTGACAGGGGAGCGGGATCAGAACTGAGCACACCTGGGCTGTGCTTGCAGCTCCAGCTTTTCCAGCGAGGCTCAGGTGTATTGCCAGGAGGTTCAAACCTGGTTCTCGAGATTCATGAGGATACTCCCAATTCCTTTCCACAAAGCAGCTCACACCCTGGGGAGTCAGCAGCAAGGACCCAGCCCTTTGGAGATATTTCTGCCACTGAAGCTCAGGTCTCTACTCACCTCTTCTTCCTGTTCCACCCTCCTTGTGGTGACCAGCTCCTAAGGGTGTGCTTGCCCACCAAGTCCTCCAGCCCCACTGGCTCCAGCCCAGCCACTTGCCTAAATTAGGGTTCCTCACACAAAGACTTATTGCATCAGGTCTTGAGGCTGGCAGAGCTGACAGGAAAACACCTCCCTGCCTGCCATCCTCCAAGCACCCTCACACTGCTGAGCGAAACGCTGCGCTCGCCTCTTCCTCAGAGAACAAAGCGTCTTGCTGGGCACAGAGGAGAGAGAGGCAGCACATCCTTGAGCATAAACCCTCCCAGTCCCCCCAAAATGCATGGCATGAAGGGTATCATCGCCAGCTGGAGCAGCATCGGGCTGCAAATAGCTCCTGAAGAAGCGACTCTGCGATTCCCCAGCCTCCAACTCTCGCCAGATCCCCCCTGTGACTCAATGCCAGAGGATGAGGAGAGGGGCTTGCAGCAGCTGCCAGGAAAAAACCCTACAAATATCCCCAGGCTTGGGGAGTGAAGCCACCAGGCTCAGGCATTTGAGTGGGGGTCGCGTGCCCAGCTGAGACCTTTAGAAGTGGATACAGATACACAGAGAGTGGGAACAGAACAACTTCCACACCGCGCATGAATGAAGGGACCTGGGCTGGGGAAGGGGAGCATGAAGTGACAGGGGGACTGTCCTGAGGAAGGGTCAAGGAATGAAAGGTCTGCCTCAGGGATGGAGGAGCTCTCCCTGGAGATGAAGGGTCTGTCCCAGGGGATGGAGGGTCTGTCCAAGCAGATAGAGGGCAGAAGTGCCACCACACGCGTCGGGACGAGCCAGTGGGGGACACTACCGTGCAGGTCCCCATCCGGTGGCTGACACCGCTGTTACGCTGTCCCGGCCAGCGCCACCCTCCCACCGCACTATCCGGTATCTCACACCCACCCGACCCACGGGGGACGATCCCGCCGAGCAGCCGCGCTCCTCGCCCCGCTCCGTTATCCCCAGGGCATCCTCGGGGGCTGCCGGTACTCACCGCCGGGCCGGGCCGGGCCGAGCAGCTCCCGCGGGGCTGCGGGCTCAGAACCTCCCCGCGGCCGCGCCCGCCGCCCGCCCCTCGCCATCGCCGCCCACCCGCCCCGTACGGTGATGGCGNGGCGGGCGGCGGGCGCGGCCGCGCTCGGGCTCCCCCCTCCCGGAACGAGCATCATCCCTTTCGCATTAAAAAAAAAAAAAAATAAGAGAGAAAACGATCCACTCCAAAACTTCTTCGCTGGTTGCTTTTGCTTTGCTGTTTGAAAATAAAAATAAAAAGAAGCAGCTTAAAAACAGCTTAAAAATATATCTAGAAAATTATTTTCCTTGTTATGCACTCAGAGCCAAGGAAAAACATAACTTTTGTTGGATCAACACCCATCACTTTTAAGCAAAACCACTGGGTTTTGTGCTGTTTGGGTGTTCGCAGGGTTCTCCCTGCCCAGCTCCTGGTGCTGAAATCAGTCAGGGCTGAACCGTGTCCCACTGATTCCACTTCCCCTGAGAAAAAGCTGGGTAAAAAAGGAAAACAAGCAGGCCCCAAATGCACATCTCAGAAGTGATGGGGAATCCAAGCCACAGGGCTGGCCAGTGTCACACCAACCCATCACCCTACTGCCTCCAAGGAGCTGGCGTGTGTTCCCTTCGAGGCTGGTACCACTGGGGTTTCACCCCAACGTGCCAATAGCAACCTCACCCGATGCTTGGTGGACACATCATCAGGTGTCCAGGACGTGTATAGAGATATTTTTGATGTGGAGATAGGGTAATAAGGCTGAAAGCCTCCCTCTGAGGCTGCTGATTAAATAAACCACCCGTATTTGTTCAGAGCTCTTTACCATGGGCTCTGCTCATGCTTTGGAAGATCACAGGCAAATACGCAGCTCCTGTATTCCCATGGCCAGCTGGAATATTTTCTTCTCCTTCAGCCTGACCTGTGGAAGGCAGAGGAGTTTTAAGGCACCAAGTTTTTAGCACACACAAGGTGCTCCCTCCTCCAGCCCCACTCCCCTCCCAGCCCCATGAGTGGGACAGTGGACACAGGAGAGGCTCAGGGATCACCAGTGCTCCTGCTCATCGCAGGAAACATGATGGTCATCATCCAACTAAAAGCTGAGCCTAGTTTCAGGGGCAACCCCATTCTTTCTATGTAAACCATTACAGAAAGGGACGAGGTTGTGCCTGAAAGAGGAATTCAGTGGGAGAAGTGGGGTCTGTGCCAGACCTGCCCTCCTACCTCCTTGCCTGAGGCTTAAAATGTCACTTTGAAGGAAAAAGGGAGAGGCAGACGGTATTTCACAAATGCCAATATGCCTGTTTTCTCCCAGATCAGTTTTCCCTTTGTTTTCTCTCCTGCCAGCATGATGCCTCCAAGTCACAGCAGGTTCAGGGCTACCTGAAACTGGTTTTAGCAGAGGAGAAAGAGTGGCTGCATTTCCAGCTCTTTGGAGCTGCCGCCATCGTGTGCAGAAGCCCGGCCCAGGCTGGCTCCAGCTGCTCCCCTGCACAAAATCCAGGCTCTGTCCCGCCCTCCAGCAGCGTGTTTATTTACAGCACAGTGTTTCTTTCTAAAGATCTGGTCTCAGGGGGCAAAATCCCTTCTGTGTATGAAACCAGTACGGACTAGCTCAGACATTGTCTTCCAGAGACTGCAGGCAGCCTGAAACAATAGGGGTGTGCAGAGAGTCCCGATGCATTTCCATTTTTGGACCATGATAAATCCGAAACCTAATAGTAACAGCTCTAAAAATGGCCCACGGTAATTAGGTGGTTGGGAATCGGTTTGGTATTCGGCCATCACACACAATCCCTAATGGCCTCACATCTTCCTGCATTCCAGAAGATTCATTTAACCTCTCAAAATTGGACAAAGCCCCCGAGTTCCCCTCAGAAACTTTCAGAAACGAGCACAAGCTGGAACACGGACATGGCAAACACAATGGAAATGGGAAGCACGCCCCAAAAGTCCTTGGCGTGACATGGAAGAAATGAAGCACAGACCAACTGTGTTGTTGTGTTCCGTGCACAACTCGGTCCAAATCTCTGATTTTTAAAAAATGCAATCCATGCACAAAAAATACAGCACAGAGCCCGTTTTTATCCGAAACCGCTGGATTACAGACAACTGCTCCCCGTTTTTGGGGTTTTGCTGACACCTGGTGTTCTGGAAAAGATGCTGTGTGTTCCTGCAAGTTCCCTTCCCTGGCTGCCGTTGGGATGGCAACTCTCTCAGGTCAGACTGGAATCCTGAATTTGGGGAAGACCCTGCAGGTGTGCAGCTGGATTCCACAGTCCCTCTTTAACATCTCAAGTCAAGAGCAGTGCTGCAAGAGTATTTGCAGCGTGCTGTGTTATGTCCCTGCAAACCTCACGGTTCAGATGGACGCTTCCTGACTTCAGGAACCAGGGGAACTGCAGCGGGGGAATCTCAGATCTCATTTATCATAGAATAGTTTGGGTGGGAGGGGAGCTTAAAGATCACCTCATCCCAATTCCCTGCCATGGCAGGGATACCTTCCATGATCCCAGGCTGCTCCAAGCCCCATCCAACCTGGCCTTGAACACTCCCAGGGATGGAATAGCCACAGCTTCTCTGGGAAACCTGTGCGAGGGTCTCCCCACCCTCACAGGGAAGAATTTCTTCCTCATATCAGTTCACCACATTTGATGAAGCTTTTCTGAAGTGTTTAGATCTGAGGTACTTGCTTACTCCAGTGAATTATGGCCTGATGAGGAATTTCACTACCTCTTGTTTCCTTTGTTTTTGTTTCTAAGCCCCTTTCAGAGCAGTCTCTGCAAAATGTGTCCCACTTTTACACCACCACGTCATTATGTCACAGATCATAATGCTGATCTTTAAATAGGGACAGTGGCTCCCCCAGGAATAACCAGCACCAGCTGTTCACAACCATTTGCCCAAAGGTTTGCTGGACCAGCATTTCCATCTCATTCCAGATGCCAGCCCTGCCCAAATCAGATCAGTTACATCTCCCCAGGCAAATAGTGCTGCAAACAAAATTCCATAAATAAATCCACAACAAGACTTGAATATTTACAGCACAAACACTCAAGGAAAACATTATAACACCGGGTAATAGATGAGAACAGTGTGGCTGCACTCCTGTGACACAAGCCAGAATTCTGCGAGTCCAAGGGCAGTTGTTGTCTGTCTCCTCCATGGAGCAGCAAACTTGGTGCTTGGGATCTTCTCCCTCCAGTTCCCACAGGTCCAACAACCAGTCAAAAAACCCCACAAAGCTCTACACAACGCCACATGAGAACAGTCAGTAGTAGCACATTCCTGTCACACATAGCTCCTGGTTTTCTCACAAGTTGTTTTACAACCTCAGTCCTTTAAAATTTCTCATTGAAATTTATGGTAATATCAGCATTTCCTTCTTATCATAGTATAAATATTGATCATTTTTGCACAACGACGTGATATTTCAGATGTCGTGAAGATTTTGTCACAAAACGGAGGCAATTCTATGTGAAAAGGAGGCTGATATAAAGAAAACAAACCCAAATATTACTTATTTTCTTACTCTTTTTTTTTTTTCTTCTCCCAAGAAAAGCTGTGGCTGCCCCATCCCTGGAAGTGTTCAAGGCCACCCAGCTTTGAGAAACTGGTCTCGTGGAAGGTGTCCCTGCCCACGGCAGGGGTGTTGGAACTAGGTCTTTAAAGTCCCTTCCAACTCAATCTGTGATTCTGTGATTTTTTTTTCTTCAAAATAATAGAGGAATTTCACACAGTTACAGATTATTTTCAAGCAGCCTGTTGGAGTTCATCTGTAACAATGTCAACAATTTACACTTTTGTAAATAATTTTACATCCTCTCCTGGAGGACGTGTGTTCTTTTATTGCAACACCCCGTAGGTGTTGTAATCTTGATTAACGATAATGAAATACTCTGCTGGCTTTCTGAATGCCTGAGAAGATGCATCTCATCCTAGAATAATGCAATCATAGAATTGTTAAGGTTGGAAAACCCTCTGAGATCACTGAGCCAAACCCTTAACCCAGCATCAACATGTTCATCACTAAACCACATCTCCAAGTGCCACATCCACATGTTTTTTGAACACGTGCAGGGATGGGGACCCCAAAATCTCACAGCTCTGAGAAAATCTCATGTCTGGTTTTGTGACTGTATGGGAGAACTTAACTATGGCCTCTGTTCTTTCCAGGTCTGTCACTCACTGCCCCACCCAGAAAATAAAGACGAATATTCAACTTTCAACACAGCTGAAGTTTGGATAGAGATGATGGTGTCCCTTTTTCACTAGGGCAATACATAAATAAATAGCGTCTAGTACATAAGCATTCTTATCACTATTTGCTAATAACTTTCTGGAAAGTTATTCTCCTGAAGAGATTTTCAGTGCTTTTACACCAAGAATGCTGTACTGCCTGCTCAGCAGCAGTTCTTTACAGAATTTTGCTCTTCTGTACAATAAAAAAGATACAAAACAAAACAAAAAAAACCAACCCAAAAAAACCCCACAAAACAAAACAAAAACAAAACAACAAAAACAACCCAAATAAAAACAACTCAACACAAACAAAAAAAGCCAGTGTCCACACTTGGTTCAGTGCACAAAGGAAGACCCAATTTACAGTAGTCAGTTGTAGGAACTTTGAGTTCCTGTGTTCTTCAGTGCAGTTTTGAGGGCAGTGGGAGAAGGAGAGCAGCTCCTAGGTAGGCAAAGGGTCTTCTTTTCTAGTTGAAGGAGAAACACAGTCTTGGGTCTTGGCTTGTCAAACTCTCAGCGAGGCCCTTGGGCACTGGATTGTCCCACAGCCTGCAAGGACAGCAAATGTGTTACTGCAGGACTAAGCATGGTGCCCAAGTATCTGGAAGATATGAATCCCAGGAGAGAGTGGGACAGGGCAGGAATGTACATCGGAAGTGAAACCAGACGAAATGAGAGAAAGAAAACTTCTAAGAACAAATGCAACAACTTCCTGATGGGGACATTACACAACTGAATCTTCATTTTTGCCTCATTTAAAGCCAGCAAGCTTTTCAGTTCCTTTTTTCCCTGGACTTTCTGGGGAGGTGGAGCTGTCCTAGAAAACCCTCATCCTGCTTGGCTTGTGTCTGCGTTCCCTGCAATACCCTCTTCCATGCCAGCTAACCCAGGGCAGCAGGGGCATAGGTCACATCTGTCCCCAGAATGGTCACCCTGACTTCTCCTTGCTGATCCAAGACCCAGCCACAGAGCTCTGTGACACCTGCTCACCTTATGAACTGAATTTCTGGGCACTTGGCAAGTTCCTCCGCAAGCTTTGTGGCCCCACAGGCTCCAATGCGGTTTTTCTCCAGGCTGTTTTAAAAACCGAAAGAGAATTTTGAAATCCAAAACAAATCCAGTGTGGAAAACAGCTGGATAGTCCCATGCTGTAATCACCTTAAATAAAGTAAGTGCTATCTCAAGGGTATCAGCCAGGCAAGGCTGGCCCTTGGTGCATGGAGCAGGCTGAGCAAGAGGTTAAACTGCAGAAGCCTGCCTGTTCCTAATGTACATCCCTTTTTGGAAGTCCCGTGGTTGAAGGCTCAATGACAGAAAAACAAGTCTTCCCAGGGTTTTTCTCAGGGCTGTACTCACTCTAGAATCTTCAGCTTTTCCATCTCTGGGAGAGCAATGGCCAGCTCTTGGGCTCCTCCATCTCCCAGGGCATTCCAAGACAGTCTAAGGCAGACAAGAAATCCCAGCTGTGAGTCTGGATAAACACTAGTGCCACTACTGTGACACTACCCCTCGTGGATTAGCCTGTTTGCAAGAGCTAATCACCCTCTTATCATGACAGATAAACATTCCCCTGGATTACAAACTTAATTTTGAGGAGTTTCCTCCATTTCACCGCACATTTCCATATATGATAAGACACCAGGGAGTGTCTGTGGACTGTGGTTATCTCGCAGTCCTGCAGGCCCAGGGAATGAGATGTGAAAGATGGAAATGACTGCTGAGCACACAGCTTTACCCCATGAAATTTTTTAGCAGTGTATTTTATCAATTAGTAAACTACTAGTATATTTACCACTGAGAAATACTTAGTGGAAAGTACTAACGAGGACTTAGCATGGTCAGAAGTGCCCTGCAGTTCCAAATACGAGCAGACATTAGAACGAGAGTGACCTGAGTGTGCTGAAGAGTCTCCCCATCCATCCCCACACTCACATTATCTCCTCCACGGAAGGGCATTGTCGGAAGCCAAGAGAGAGTGATTTTGAAGCACCATCAGTGATTCCACAGAACTTCAAGCTGAAGCAGCAGGGAGAGAGCAAACAGAGGGCACGGTGTGCTGGTGTCAGAACCGTGGGGAACACAGCATCCTGTCCCGCCACACACTGCCCCGGCAGGCCCTGATGTCCCGGTACTCACTCGATTTTCCGGAGGTGTTCCAAGCACGGCAGCCCCTTGGACAGGACACGGATACTCTGTTCTCCAAGGTAATTTTCTGATAAACTGTAAAAGGGTAATGGAAAAGCTTTGAGTGGTGCAGAAAAAACAGGTACAGTCAGAGAAAAGCCACCATGACAACGTGAACTAGCAAGTTAATAACTGCTACCCAGACTAAGTGAGGACTCTGTAGACAGCAGGGATGAGCCAGATAGGTTCACAGCAATTTTAGGTCAATTCCCTGCTTGGTACAATGGGAATGACAGCCCTGCTGTAACTCACAACCTCAGTCCTTGCAGCAGGGGATTGCTTGCAGACAGAAACATGGGGTTATACCTGTGTCAAATAAGGACAGATCTGCAGCACATCATGTACTGCATGTGAAAATGGAAATAAAAAATTACACTAGAGGTAATGACTGGTGTGACTTGAGAGGAAATGACAGTAAGGAAGAGTGGGAAGAAGACCTTCCAATACCTAAAGGGGCTAAAAGGGAGCTGGAGAGAGACTATGGACAAGGGCATGGAGAGACAGGACAAGAGAGAATGGCTTGAAGCTGACAAAGGGCAGGGTTAGACTGGATATTAGGAAGAAGAAATTCTTGCTTGTGAAGGTGGTGAGGCCCTGGAACAGGTTTCCCAGAGAAGCTGTGGATGCCCCATCCCTGGAATTGTCCAAGACAAGGCTGGCCGGGGCTTGGAGCAACCTGGGCTAGTAGAAAGTGTCCCTGTCCAGGGCAGGGGGATTGGAATGAGATGATCATCAAAGGTCCCTTCCAACCCAAACCGGTCTGTGATATGTTTGGCACCATCCCAAGTGCACCTGCCATGACCCACCTTATCTCTTCCAGCAGCCCACACACCACCAGGGCTCTGGCCAGCTCCAGCCCTCCTGCCTGCGTGATGTTATTGTTCTGGAAGCTAACAAAGGAAACATAAGCACTGGAGGATTATTTTGAAATAAAGCTATAACAAAAGCTCATATTTAACTTGCCAAGAACCTAACCAGAGGTGGTCTCCCACCACTGAGATTGCTTTTTTAAGTTATCTTTTGATAACATCTTAGACACAGGCTGGAAGAGATACATCTAGGCAAACTGAGCCTAGTGAGCTCTTCTAACTCACCAATTTCTTGCTTTGTTACTATGAAACTGTACAAAAAAGTCCTACATGTTAAGAGTCCTGGAAAGACCTCCACAGAAGTTTTAAAAATACAATATATTTGAATTCAGGGAACAAAAATGACTCAGAAGTGCCTGCACAAAAAAAGAGGGTCCATAAAAAGTGCTCATCTTTATGCTTACATTCCACCAGAACAAGAGGCCAGAGACATCAGAAACTAACATACTCAAAAATAATTTTAAGTCTTATTTTACTGTATACTCACTACCTGGTTCATCTATAAAGCTTAAAGAGATTAAGCAAGAAGAGTTTATGTGACTCTTACTGCAGAGTAATTGTGGAGGGTTTCTCAATCCTGGGACACTGAAATTACTCTCTAAACAAGAGACCAGTGTCTATGCCGTTTCCCATTCCTTGTTTCAAGGATCCCCATATTCCCCAGGATATCCAGCCCTCCTGGGGCAGAGGCTGACACTTACTGCAGGATCTTCAGGTTGGGCATGTGAGGCAGACAGAGGGCAAGCGTCACTGCTGTCCTGTCTCCAAAATAATTCCTTGATAGTCTGGAAGAAGCAGAAATGGAATGTTACTGGCAGTGACGTCCAGAGCCTCATTCCTCACCTGTGTGTCACCCACACGGATGTGTGACCCTCATTCCTCACCCACGTGTGCCTGGGTCTGTGCTGAAAGGACCCAATGTCCATGATTCAAAGGACTCTGAGGGTGGGAGGAAGGAACAACGGGGTTTTGCAATCCTGCAGCAAAATTTAAACAGGGAAGTAAAACTGACCTGCACTTCTCAGGAGCACAATGGTCTCCCTTTTTGACTGAGTTGACCTGAGCTGGAATTGAACTGAAATTGCACTTTTTCATATGTGCTTCTAGTCCACACACACCTGAATGTCACAGGGACAGTTGCAGTAGTTTAACTGTCACTTTTTCTGATTTGCTATTTTTTAATTTTATTTTTATATTATGGCAGGGCACATATGTTCTATAAACTGGTCTGGAAGGAATATGCCAGTCAATACATCTGCCTGTGCAAAGCCTCTTCCCTCCACTTTTACAGCCACGTAGATTAATGCTGATTTCTTGGGCAGCATGGGCACTGCACAGCCCCTGTGCTTGAGACACTGCCAATAAACGTGCAGATTCAGCTCTTGAATCCATTAGTCCACTAATGCAGACCGTACAGTTCTTGGAAATCTTCAAGAGAATCCAGCAACCAATCCCCAAACCTGCCATACCCAGCACCACACATTGCGGTGGCGTGTAGCAGAGAGTTTTTCCCTGCTCTCATAAGAATCATTGGTAAAAGTGATCTTAGCTTTATTGGAGCCATATCAGATTCCTATGCCTTGATTTTTGCTCAGCTTCCCGAAGAGACACTGGAAATGACACACTTACAGTAACTCCTGGATGTGCTTGCAATGGGCAAGAGCTTCCATCAGCTTTTCCCCTCCAGCAGGACTGGGACAGTTCCCTGAAAGGCTAAAATAAGCATGAGACTCTCAGTGACTAAATGAGAACCAGAATGTACCAGCTTAAGATATTTCACTCTTTGTCTGGTGTGATGGGAGACCTGGGTCTCTGGGAAATGGTCTGGGGTTTTTTAGGTTCTTTTGTCAAGTGCTGAGTAACTCCTGTCCCTGTAGGTACTGTGGGGAAGGAGCAGTTTTCACTGTCGCAAACAGAACTGCGAATTTCCTTTTCTTGCTTCAAGTAATTTCCAGGTTTTTAATTTCAAAATTTACAAGGCTTACCCCAAGAGCTGAGCCTAAAAAAGAGCCTGGATGCTCTAATTTCTGTTCCCTGGGAGAAGGAACAGTTTGAATCCATGTCTCAGAGACCCTTGCTGAGAGACCATGTCCCGGCTTTAACAAATTCTCAATTTCACCTCTACTTCCACTCGTAAAAGAAAGCAGTGTGGACACTCAGGGGGCCACCACACTGGGAATCCTACACAGAGGTGCTGCCTGGGTATGAGACTTGTACAATTCCCCACAAGCTGCAGATTTATTTTCCAGGACACAATTGAGACAGAGATCTTGTTTGAACAGCCGGTGAGGGCTGGCAAATGCCCCCCAGTGTCTCTGGAGCATGAGGACATAGCCACAACCTTCACCTTCAGGGAGTTTCTGCTCTGCAAAGTCGTGGCCAGTCCTGGCTGTCCATGGGAAGGGCAGGAGAGGGAATGCCTTCCATTGGTTTGATGGATTTTGCTTTGAAAATGCTGGAAGGTGGAACATTGTCTAAGAGAAAGCAGCACAGGGATTCCCAGACAGGCTTCCCCACCAGCCAAAACAGCTGAACCAAAACAAAAGGACTCACTCGATTTTCTTCAGGCTTTGCATTTCCGGCAGGGCAGCAGCAAGATTTGTCAGGCCTGGATCTCCAATCTCGTTGTGGCTTAAACTTTAAAGAAGAGAAGGAAGGCTATGTTGTAAGGGAAAATGCCAGGCAAAGTGCAAGATCTTATTTAATGTGCCCCATTTGCTGGATGACACCTTGAGCCTTGCCAGCAGAATCAAAGAGCTGTTTATCTCAACTATCTCACAAAAATTAATAGGTGTTAATGAGGAATTTTAAAAATTGCAAAGAACAATTAAAATCACTGGATCCTGTTGATGGGTGGGAAATTACTTCAGACAGAATACCAAGACAGCTTGAAGACAGGTTGTTATTATTTTCCAAATTGCTATAGTGGAGAATGCACAGCACGTGGCACGAGAGAGAGGGAGAAAGCAGAGCAAGCCTGGGGTTGGCTCCAGATCCAGATCTTTTCAGACCAGGTAAATGCTGGGTCTGAGGCTCTCCCAAGACAGAAGGGAGTCTCTAGTCCTGTTCTGGATTCCAGGGAAGATTTAAATCCTGTTTAATCCATTTTCTACATTACTGCAGCAGAGTGTGGTAAGACCAAAGTTTCCTTTTCTGAACATCATGTTCTGATGTCCTCTAGTCCAAGGTACCTCATACATGAGTATTTGGAAATCTCCCTGCTTTTGTTATAACGCTGTGTATAAGCACATCTGGGTGTCTCCACATGTTGGCACTAATGGTCACCTCTCTGCAAGAAAGGAGAAACTTACTTGATTTCCTCCATGTTGTGCATATTCCTCAAGGCTCCTGCGAGTCTGGTGCAGCCGTCATTGCCAATGCTGTTGTGGTTCAAGCTGGAAACAACATCCCCAGGAAAACGGACATTAAACCCCGGCTACTCAGCATCCCAAGCCAGGCCAGAGCCGAGCTGCAGTCACACACTTACATGAGCCTTCTCAGGGATGGCATCTTGCAAAGCCCCAGCACAAGATCAGGGATGGCAGCACTGCTGAGTTTCATGTAGCTCAGGCTGAAAGATGAAATAACAAAGGTACAATTAACCACCCAGGGACAGTCGTGAGAGCACTCTGCACAGAGCGGAGCAGAACAAGAGTGGGAGAGATGGGGGACTGTGTTCTAGTCCCTGTGAATAATTTTCAGTTTTTTTCTCTTATGCAATTCTAATGGACCTGTCTGGATTCTGATAAAATACCAAGAGAATCCCAAACCTCTGGAGCAAGAGCCCAGCCCCTCATGGAACAAGGTGCCACTGTGACCACAAGACAACAAGATCCATGCAAAAAACACTACCAAAACATTTGATTCTCCAGTGAAATTCCCTGCCACAGACTACTGACCTCTGTCTCACTCACTGTTCATTGCAAATAAAAAAAAGAATTGTTGCTTCTTCCCTATCTGAATCCTCCAGCCATCAGGAAAAGTACATCTGTCCACAGTGCATACAGAAGGGAGGCTGCAGTTTAACTAAAGCTTCCAGAAAGACCTGGCAGGCTCTGGACAGCCTGGTAACAACACACTCACTTGAGTTCTTCAATGGCCTGGCAATTCTGCAAGCCTGAGATCAAATAATTCATTCCAGCTGGTGTAACACTGCTGGAGGTCAGCCTGCAAAACAGCAAGGATCGAATGAGAAGGTTAGGTCTCAGCACACTGAGAAAGAGGAGTTTACTCTACTGACAGGCAAAATGCCCCATCCTAAATCCCAGACAGCACGGACATCAGGGACCTGTAAGTTTGGAGAGATTTACACACCCTCTGTGTGCAAGACTAAGAGGACTGGTGCGAGGCACAGGACTGAGCAAATAATAAACATGTGGAAAACATCACAGCTGGGGACATACCCAAATATCTTCAGCTCTGGAAGGGGTAGCAAAATCCTGACTAGCATTTCTGCTTCATCCTCATGGAGTTCCACATGAGACCATCTGCAAGGAGGGAAGGACAGGTCTGGGCTATGTCCAGTGGTGGCAAAAGGTCCGTGCCAAGCTCACAGCTAAAGCAGCACAGCGGTGCTGGGACACTGAAGGAGTGACACAACATCAACACTTGTCAAGGTCCCATGGGACCACTGCGACATTTAGATGATTTCAAAGGACACCCCAGGAAGCCACCAGGTCTGCGGGTTTTCTCTATTTCCCATTCAAACTGTCCAAGTAGGGGACCCAAAGGGCAGGGACTGGGACCTTGCACTGGCCTCTCCCGTGCCCTGCTGTGTGTTCAGAGTGCTGCACTCACTAGGATAAGCTGCTCCCCTCCCTGAAAATCTTCTGCAGTGCCTGGCAACTCACCTCAGCTCCTGAAGCTGAGCACATTTTTCACAAAGCCTTTGGCAGAAGGAGGAGTGCTTGATGTCTGACTTGTACAGACTCAGTCTGCAGGATACAAACACACAACACAACTGTCAGGGAGGATCAGCAGAGCCCACTGCAGCATCTGGTGCCCCCCAGGGACACGATTAGGGACAGATCAGGGCATTCAAGAGGCCACCTGGGGCTTTCCTGCCATGTCCCATTTATGTCACAGTCCAGTGCAGAGGAACACAGCCCATCCCCACTGCCCAGGACGAGAGCTGCCTCTTCCTTTGGATGCACAAAAGGACACTGATGCTGCTCTCTCTGCACACACATGCAGAAGCCAGCGTGCCTTAAGAGTCTTCAAAGTGCTCCTGTTTCCCAGGTGCTCCCAGGAAGGTAGATGGATTTTTTTGCCTTGTTCAGGCCCAGCATGGGCCTGAAGAAGAGCAGCCCAGGGGACACATGCACACGCATAAGGTTTCTTCCACATGTGTGGCACAGAGGCACTCTGAGACTGAACCCATGAAAACCAGAGCCTTAGACACTCTGAAAATATTTTTCATCCCACAGTGAAATTCAGAGCAAGCAGAAAATAATTATAAATATTTGCTTTCTCACCTGCTAACGACTGATTCTACCTTCTCCAGGCAGCATGGGAACCTTATGACTAATTGGAAGAGGGTTTTATCTTTACGTATCCTGAAAAGGTAGAGAATAGAGAACACCATGAAACTGTGAACTCCTGAGGGAGAGAAAATACTATGTTCCATAGGAAAAATCAGGAGGACCCGATGGGACATGAATGCTGGCACATGAATGCTGACCACCCATCTCTGAAGAGGTTTGCAATGTTTAAACTGGCTCCTAAACCAGCCTAATCTTGGCCCCTTTCTCCCAAGGGCGACCAGGAACATGATCTCCTTTCCATTAAACCTTCTGAGGTGTGAGACCACAAACCTTCTAAGCACTTCTACCCACCAGCCTTTTGGGGTAAAATTGCTTCAAGGGGGTTAATAGTTTACAAATGCACTGGAGACAGTGAATATAGAACAGAAGATCCAGTGCTGGCTTCAATCCCATTTCCTTAAGAGTATCAGACTAAAAGAAAATACCTGAAAGACACCAGAACCTGAGGTGCCACTTACGTGATCTCAGTAATGCTTCCACAGGCCTGGACAGCCAGTTCAAGAAGGTTTGTGACTCCCTCTTTGTACACCCATGGCTCTTCTATGCTGCAAAGCAGAATACAGGCAGCTCTGCTTTATTTACGTGCATGGATCCATCTCTGCCTCTATTTCACACTCTAATTACATGGAAAGGCTGCTTGGCTTAGCAGAGCAACATCTGCATGGGATACAGGGAGCAAACTGGGAACAGGCAGAAGTAGCCCAGCTTCCCTGCAGAGGAGAGGAGAATTTGCTACCCAGGTAAAGCACAGGATGCTCTGGCAGTAGGAATGTGTCCACCAGAATGATCACCCTCGTTTGTAAGGCTGGCAGTGGTCTACAGCGGCAGCACAGTTTATGGCCAGAGCTCTACACAAGGCTCCAATCGAGGAGATAAAGCCAAATACCAATAACAGAATCAGCCATGGGAGTTTCTCAGGCCAATGATACCTATCTTTGGAAGAAGCACAGCTCACTTTTGTTTTTAATGAAAGGAGATCTTAGAAGATCAGGCCAGGCTCAGATCAGTATCTGTAAAAGCACAGTGACACAGTACCTGATTTTCAGAGGTCCCAGATCTTTCCTCAGGGAATGCAAAAGTCTTTCTGCAGCTTGCATTGTCACGTTGTTATTTGAGGACCTAGAACCAAAGCTCACTGTAATGAACAGCTCACAAATGAGCCCACCCAAATGGGTCCAAGAACTATTAACTCACGTGTACTCTGTCAGACCAGTGCACTTTTCCAGGAGCAAGAACAACTTTTCCAAGTGCTCTGGCTGAAAGTTGCACTCTGCCAGTCTGAAAGGATGAGAAAGAGAAAAGCCTTAGTTCATCACAAATAGTTCAGACTTTCTGAGCCAGAAATATCAGGCAGCACAGCCTAACCCCACAGAGAAAGAAGGCTGACATAAAAACCTTAAACACCTCTAAGGGTTTCCAAAAAAAAGGTTATGGCAAAACTTTAAAAAAGATTGAGTTGAAGTGTTCTGGTAGAACATGCCTGTATGCTATAATGGCATTGCTTTCTGTAGCACCCTGTCCTGTGACAGGGACTGCAGGCACAGCTACAGGTGCCCAGGTGAGGAACAGGCAGTGGGGAAGCAGAGAGAGAAAAGGATGTGGGATTCTCTGATGTGAGAAAGCTCTTCTCAGAAGGTGAGTCTAAGGAAATGTATCAGCTATTAATGTAAAATATCACCATGCCAGGAGCCAGGGGCAAAAAGAGGTTTTGTCTGCCTTGTCCTTAGAAAAAAGAACACCACCTTTGCCAAAGAAATCACCACAAAAAGTCTGTAATATTACCTCAAAATCTTTCTTGGGTCATCTCCTCTTGTCAGCTTGATGATTAGAGTTGCTTTGGAGCACAAACTGCACAGAGAAGACACGAGTGTAAGATTAAGAGAGATAATTACTATTTTTCCCAGTGGTCAGAATTTAATGATGTTAAACTCCAGAAGGCAATCCAGCACAGCAATGACAGAGGTACCTGGCCCAGCTCACCCCTTCCTAAAATAAACTATCCCAGGGATATTCTTCAATAAGGTCTCACTAATGCTAAATTGGCATCAGGCAGCACTGGCGTTTGGAGAAGCAATCCTGATCTGTCCTGCTTTTATCAGCCTCCTCTGCACTCTCTTGAGCTCTGGGGAGAGGTACCACAGGAGACTCATCTACTTTAAAATAGCCCAAAGATTCAGCACCCACATCGAACTGCAGGAATGAATGGAAGCGCCCCTGGTTAAAGCTGGTTCAGGACAGACCAGCTGGTGGCATGAACAGAAACACTGATAAGGTCCCACAGATGTGCAGCACAGTCCAGCCTCATGGCTGGAATCTGTGAGAAAAGCACTTCATGCCAGAGCAGCAGGCCCAGAGCCCATGGGATATTTTTGCCTGAGAGGAGAGGAGATAAAGATGCAAATCCAAGTAAAGAACATGGGAAATTGCTTTCTATTTCCTCTGAAATCTCAGCATACTGAAGAGAACCTTAGAGAGCAAGTGCGGACTCCTGCCCTGAAGAGGTTCACTAACAGACACATACATGACAATAATTGGTACAGTTGAATATCTGTGTCTCTATACACAAAAATAACCTGGCCCTGTGGAACGATAGTTCTGCTCGGCAGTTATATTCGGTCATTAGAAATGGACATAAACAAAAACTTTTCATACACTCAGACACATAAAGGTAGTTGAAAACATGGCCCTCATCATTGTTATCTGAAGACCACAAACTTTCAATAATTAAAAGGAAAACAAGCAGGGAAGATTCAGAAATTAATGAAGAAAAACAGTCACCTGACTTGAACTTCAGTGGTGTTTCCAGAGGTGACAAAGGCATTTATGAGATGCAGAACTCCAACCTGAGAAATCCCGTTATGGCTGAGACTGCACAGAAGAGAAGGAAGGATTTTCACATGTCAGGAGTCAGGGTTGTCCCCAGGCTCCTCAGCCACAGAGGCAAAACTCAAATTGGCACCAAAGATGGAGCAGTTTGTGGGGTGCTGGGACCCTTCAGCTGTGCTCAATGCACAGAACCCCTCCAGGACACAGCCCTGGTGATTTGAGGGACACAGCAAGTGCAATTTGCTTCTTTCACTACAGAGCTATGCTCATGGCTCAGTCAGAGCTTTCCTCCTAAGGCAGGGGAGGGCAAGAAGCACAAGCACCAGCTTCAGGGGGGATCACTCCAACACCCTTCTGCTGGGGCACCTCAGATTCACGGTGTTTTCTTACTTGAGGGAACAGGTACCGGGCACTCGATGCAAGTGGTCCAAGAGGCACCTCAGGCCTTCATCTCCCAGCTGATTCCTGGAGAGACTGAAAGGCAGAAAAACAATGTGGCCAACCAAAACCCAGCCTTTGGAACAGGTTGCCCAGCAAGGTGGGGGTTTCCCCATCCCTGGAAATATTCAAGGCCTGGTTGGAAAGGGTTCTGAGAAACCTGATGTAGCTGAAGATGTCCCTGCTCATGACAGGGGGTTAGACTAGATGGCCTTTAAAGATCCTTTCCAAAACAAATTATTCTATAATTCTACGTTTCTTTTAAACAGAATGCTCCTCTAAGAAGCTTTGGAGAAAAAGCTCAAATTTCCTGGACTTAAATGCTATCTTAGCTAATAAAAGTCTGTTTAAAACAAACCACTGCCTTATGAAACTACCTTATGCATAAGCGCCAGAGCAAGCTCAAATGAAGAGCTCAGGTGAAGCAAGAAATGCCTCAAAACAGTCATGGAGTGAAAATCCCAAGGAAGTTGTCTCTCCAGCTCAAAATGATTGTGTTTCTAAGCAGTATGAATGAGCACACACCCCCACAGAGACAGGCTGGGAAACTCCAGGCACTGCTGAACCACACAAACACAGCCCTGCCCCAGTGACTCTGCTCAAGGTCGTGGTAACACCCCAAGCCCCACTTACTCTACTTCTGTCAGCCACCCGTGCTGCTCCAGGACGCTGCAGAGCTCCTCCACCTGCCCTTTGCCGATGGCACAGCCCGTCAGCCTGTGTGAGACAGCAAGAGGGTTAAAGCAGGGCCAGCAACCAGCTCAGCCCGAGCACTGAGACCTGCAGACACATCTTACATCACATTCATATGGAGATTACCACCCAGAATCTGAGGCACACATTTGAAAAATGCAGTGATGAGGGCGCAATTCAGGTGCTTGTGTAGCAGAATTTGGTGCAACTCAAGATGATCATAAGCAGTCCAGGAAAAAAGAGAAGAAGAAAAGCATGGGCCTCTGCCATTGCAATGCAGCCAAATGGTTCTGAATTGCACTTAAGCAGATGAATTGATCCCTAATGCTTAAGCTACTAGCCCAAGCTCCTTGGCCACCAGCCCATGAGTTCTCCATATAAGAGGAAATCTGGCTCCCTGCACTAGTGCTTCAAACCCAGCCACAAGAGAATTACAGCAAGCGTTCTATGCCAGTACCTGCAGGATGTCTTTTGGCTTCGCGTGCTTGCTCCTAAATGCAAGAAGGCGTTTTCACTTGACCTGCAGCAGACACAAAAGACAGTCCTTCAGCAATGCCCTTCAAAGGCTTAACCCCTTAAGGCTGAGCTGCTGGGCTCCAAATGGTCTGAGTGTCTTACCGGACTTCCACCACTCTGATCCGCTCACAGAGGTTGATGGAGTTGAGGAGTAAAACAGCACAGCGTGGGGGCAAGGGGTTCTTCCTAATACTGCAAAGGAGGGGAAAGAAAAAACACTGAAATCAGCTCCTAAGAAGAGAGGCTCCCATACACGTGACCCAATTTTTCCATTGTTCATTTTTGAGACACAGAAGTTTGGATACAGCCCATTTAACTCAGGCTGAGGGAGCAAGGATCTAAAGATTTCAGCATTGGCATCCAGTGTTCCTTTAACTAAAGGAGAGTCTCCTTTAGTCCCCTTTGACTAAAAAGGGAGCACAGACAGAAGGCTTACCCTGAACAACTCCTCTTTGGGGCTACTGGACTAGAGATACCCCACACTGCAAGCAGCCTCCTGACTGGGCAAATTCATTCTCATGAGATCCTGCAGCTCCCCCATGCTACAACATCTTGTAAAAGATGGCCAAGCTCCTTCTGGGCTTTTTGTCCACACAGTGGAGTGCCCTAGCCCCTGACAGCACCTCTCTGGCCTGAATTCCAGCCTAAATGGCTGATACGCTGCCAGAAAACACTTCTGGTGTCAGGTGTGGCAGGATGTCAGATCCATGCAGGGGCAGAGCTGTGAGACACTGACCACACAAACAGATGGTGTGTTGTCACCATGTGTCAACCAACATTTCCTACACTTGTCATGGATGCTGGAGGTCATGTTCCATGGGACCTGCTCAGGGAGGATTACATGGTATGCTGTGCCTAGGGCAGACAGCTTTCCTCCTGTCCTTTTTTCCCCTCTGCTAAATATCATTAAAGTGCTGCTTTGCTTCTAGGAACAAGAAAGGAATGGGTGTGAAAGCGTTTCTGCATTTTTTTTGCCTTGCTTGTTAGTCTACAATTACTGATTAATGCTCCTAAGAGATGCTGTGGTATTAACACTTCCCAAACCAATGTTTCATGGCAGCAGTCAAAGCAGGGACCCCAAATATTACCTCAGTAGTGTCAGATGACAGAGGGATGGCAGAAAGCTCAGTAATGTCTCAATGCTCTGGTCATTCAGTGAATTTCCAGACAGACTGTAAAACATGGAAGGAAACAAAACCCAGGAAAGACTGGTTCAATCCCTAATTCCTTCTATAACATTTACATGGACACGCACACACATGGTGTTATGGGCAAATTCTGTAAAAGGACATGTCCAGAAATGCCATGGAAGCTGGGTAAGATTTAGCCCCTACAGCCTGATCTCTTTCTCTACATCCTACAGCCAACTAACATTCCAGTTTCAAGAGTCTTACTTTTCCATTACTGTACATTTATAAAATGATGCTACTGATGTCTTTCATGCAGGCAATAGGCGTATTATGTTATTTTTATTTGCTATTATTCAGTTTTTGTTCTGAGCAGTATTCTTCTAATTGTCTTGGTGCCAAGCTCCTGCCTGGAGTGACAAGCCCTTCAGGAGCAGAGGTCATGGTTTAGTCGGCCAGGAGCTCTTGTTCTGGCTGTACTGAAAGCCAAGCTCGTGAGGAATAGATGACAACAATTGTTTCCAGACACAGGACTGAGGAAGAGGATGAAAAAACACACGTGTTCTGGGGTATTTACACACTGATGTGGTAGACTTAGGAGAGGCCAAGCTCTCTTTGAAGCAGAACTGTAGAAAGTCTGGGTTTATCTAAATATCTGGGTGAAGTTCCATGGGGACTCCTGGGAGGATGTGGTGAGAGGAGAGCTGATGTACACCAGCCGCCACCCTGACCATCAAATCTGGGACACGGGGTTAGGGAGACAGAGAGACAGACAGACAGGCTGACTTACTCGATTTCTGTCAGCTGGGGACATTGAGCCAGTGTCTGGCACAGCCTGGTAACATCCTCCGGACCCACTCTGCAGTCCCTGAGACTGAAGCAAACAAAGCACTCAGGAGCTGAACACGACCACAGGATGCCAACACTCCCTGCATTTCCCAGAGCCTCACATCCCAGGACAAGGCCCATAGTGACCCTGTCACTTCCACTAGACATATTTTGCTACGCTCAGTCTAGGACTGAAAATCAAAATCACCCTGTGACAACCAGATGACTTCACCATCCCTGAGCTGATTTCAGAGAGCCAGTCCACCAAGATACCCACACTTTGGGCATTGTCTCCCTAGAGCCACATTATTGGTGATTCAGTTGTCTCAGGAGACTGGGCAGCACCTTTCCCTGCTCAGCACTGTCTCAGCTCTCCCAGAGGAAGACTGGAAATTGTGCCTCCTATGTCCTTCTCCAAGAAGGAAATCATAGAAACCTTTTTGGGTGACAAACTGGCAGGTCTCCATGGGATGAATGTAGCAGCCAGACAGATCTGTCTCTCATTATTTATGGGTAGAAGCTTCCTGTGCTGGAAGGCAACACAATCCCCTCAAACCAAGCAAAAGATGTACTATTTATTTTCATCTCTGAGGACACACAGCTGGAGGGATGGGTCTGTCCCACACACGACAGCGCACTAAAGACACAGACCCCACAATCATCTCCCCCTGCAGTCCTGGGGACAAAGGAAGCTGGGGCTGCCATACCGAAAGCACCGTCCTTTTGCTTCCTGCTTGGGATGTGCCAGGGAGCCACTTCTCCATCTGCTGGTACTTCTGGGGAAAGAACAGTTTTAGCCCATGAGTTGTGTTGATGTTCTTGCCCCCGTGTAGCCAATTCCCCACGAAGGGGGTGAGGTGGTGGCAGTGGCCTCATGTTCCCATCTGCTTTCCCTCCCCACCTGCCAGAATGAGGTTCACCCCACCCCCAGAAGAAAAAGAGCCTTATTACCCCTCTTCCAGCCTCCAGAGAGTTCTGCACCCACGCAGCACTTGGGCATTTGCTGTGTCCTGGCCCAGCAGGGAGATGACTCCAGCCTGTACCAGCAGCTGGACACTGCTGGCTGCTCCATGCCCGCAAGCTGCTGTCAATCCATCAGCCATGAAACAGCTCCCTGTGCTTCCCCCACCCTGGCTGGAGTTTGGAGCCAACGGCTCTTTAATTGCCACCCCTCAGGGACCCACACATCACCTTCTATTTAGAATGTCACAAGAAGTTTAAAAGGTTTAGATGAGTGGGTGTGATTTTACCTGACTCTTTCCCCAAAGGTCAGATGAACCATCTGTGGGTGTCCTAAGCTGTAACCAGAAAACCACATCATTAGCATGGAGTTTGACAACACAAGCTCCTGTATCACTCCTTAAAACCCACAGCTTGAGGTTTTAAATAGCAAAAAAATAGGAAAAGTACTGCTGGTCATACCTGAGGCTCACTGTTTTAATGTATTCCCATGTAGCTAAGGACTGAGCTAAGAAAAACACGGAGTTCAGGGAGATTTGATTGTCGTTAAACCTACAGGAAGAAAAGATGAGATCAGCTGCTGCAAGCAAAACTGACAGCAATTTACACCAGCCACAGAACAGTGATCCTTGTGCAGCACTCTCAGGCTGCATATTTGCCACCTTCTGCCTGCGTTTCCAACTACAGTTCTGCAAACACAACTCACTCCCATATATTTTAAATTCATCCCTCACTTCTAGTGTTCAGAGAATCACAGAAAAACTGAGGCTGGAATGGACCTTTAGAGCTGATCTAGTCAAACTCTCCTGCTCAGAGGAGGGTTAGCATGGAGCAGACTGCTCAGGACACTGTACAGTTGGGTTTTTAATACCTCCAAAGACAGAGAATTCACATTCTCTCAGGGCAACCAGTTCTAGTGAGATTGTCTGTAACTGGAACAGTCTTGGCTTGAGAACAGTTCAATTAATCAAATAGGAACGATAAATATTTCTTTTGATAGTGCAGAATGGTGCTATACTCCTTAAGCCACAGTTCTGTACAGTGCACGAGTGCTGTGGGAGTGCCGGGTGAAATGCCCAGACAAACACAAGCCACCACTGCAGATGAATTCAGACTCCACCATTGGAGATCCCCAGCACTTCCCTTCCTTCAAAGCTATTCCCCTCAGGACAGGAAGGACTGCTCTCCCTCCCAATGAGGAACTTGAAAAGGAAAAGTTCAGTGAGTGGCTGAAGACCTCAGGCTGTTTCAGAAACCACACCTGACACAAGACCACCTCTCCCCTTCATGGAGGAGCGAGCACAGGGGCTCTCAGGCACTGAACTCAGTCAAGCTTCAGATGGAGTCAGGCTGTTCTGGGCTGGAGGTGGGGACAGACCAGACAGCACAGAGCATCTCTCCAACACAGAGTATTTCTGAACTTGATCCTGAAGAGCTCTTCCCAAATAAGCACCGTGTTTCCACAAACAATACTCCACAAAACTCAATCCATGCATAAGGTAAAAGCAGGAGCTACTCACTTGAGAGAACGTAGCATTTTCAGTTTTGGGAGGCACTGAAACAGCTGCAAAAGTCCCTCATCTCCCAGATAATTATGTGATAAGCTAGGATTTAAAGAAATATGTTTAATTTTCATAGTAAAAAACCCAATAGGAACCATCAGCTCTATTATCTCTAGGTACAGCTACACCTTCCACCAGGCTACGCCTCTACCACACTCTCTACAATACTGCAGAACAAACAAGTGGCATGTTCTCAGCATCCCAAATAACTGCAGATAAAAACCATGGGAGTTAAGGAAGACTCACTCCAGCTCAGAGATGCAGCCACATTCCTTCAGGACTGCACACAAATTCTTCAGGTCACTGGCTTGAAAATTACAGTCTGTCAGTCTACGGGGAAAAAAGAAATCAATCACTCAGGTCTGCAGGATTTCAAACAAGGCTGTAAACTTCACTCCTCTGAAAACTAGTGAATCAATGAGGAGATAATAATGAAATTAAACAATCCCCTTCAAATACCTTGCTGCTCACCAGCTCCCATAGAGTCTCTAGGTGATGGGCCACCCCCTGCCTGGCTCTGCTGGTCCCTGTGTCCTCTGTAAGGCACAGGGTGGGCACTGGGTCACAGCCCCTTACCAGAGGCTCCAGGCATTCCCTCCACCCAGAGTACAGCCTGCAGCTCCCTGGCAGCTGCACCCCGAGCTGCAGGCACTGGGGAGATTCCTCAACATTTTTTGTTCTTTTCTGATTCACCATTCAGAGATGCAGATTACACTGGATACAGGATCCAGAGACAGGACACACATGAAATACAATGAAAATTGGCCAGGGTACCTTATTCTTTGGGAGGTGGTAGGTGTCTGGTTTTCCTCCCCATGTTGTTGGTCATCAGCAGAGAACACAGGCTCTTCCCTAAGTGAGCACAAAACCAGAGAAAGGTAAAACTCTCTTCCTTAGTAATTTGGCAGATCCCTGGGGCTACCCTGGCTCCAGCCCCCGCCTGTATCCTGCCAATTGCAAGCTCTCCTTTTCTAACCAAATATTTGAGCAGGCAGACAACTGGGGAGAAGGGGGAAGAGATATTTCTATCTAAGCTACAGTTTGATGGATAATTCAGTTTTGCTGAATTTATCTGAATTTTGCTGAATTTAGCTTTTGCCTAAATAAGTTTTGTGAAGAGTCTGTACAAAAATCTGACTATTCATAACTAAATGGAACTATCTATAACTAACTAAACTGTGGCACTAACTAAAAACTACAACTATAAACAGTAAAACCATAACATAACTAAATCTGACTATTCATAACTAAATGGAACATGCAAATCCTAAACCATCAGTGTTTGAAATGTCACCTGGTGCCTTAAAGGAAACCACAGATTGTATCTCAGGCTGTCACCCTCTTTGAAGCTCAACCACTGGGTTGTACCCCATGAGAGTGCTGCTGTTTCTCTCTGGCAAAGAGGTGGAATGCAGGAGTACCATGGGAAATGCTATTTTACAGTGGGCTCAGTCCATGGAGAACAAGGGTATAAATAATAAACCTAAAGCTCCAAGAGCAACAGGAAACCATTTCTTGGTCAAAACCTTCGGGCTGAGCTGTTTTAACCATAATTTCCTGAGGGGAAAAATTAAACTCCAAACAGCTCATGATTTAGGAGCACCATGATCCAGAATGCATAGCGTTCTGAACTTCAGGGATCTGTGAATCATTTCAGAATTTGGTGTGGCATTCACTTGTTTTCTTCACCCTCACTATTATCAGATAGCATAGGTGTCATTAAACAGCCTGCTCTGCTTAGGATGCTGTGGGTTGAAATCTGCTCTAGAGACATAAAACACTACAGAAGGCAGTGACAACTTTTAAAGTGGCTGAGAAAGCCAGGAGGCAGTTCTACATTTAGATTTGGGGGTTGGGAGGCAGGAACTGCTGAGGAGTGTCACCCTTGGTACCCACACAGGATGCAAGAACTAAACAGGATACTGACATAACACCATTTCTGCACACAGCCTACCTAGGAGGAAGAGAAGCAAGCTCTCCGTCTTCTCTAAACCTCACGACTGCAGTATCATGACAAAGGCTGTGAAGAAGAGAAGTAATCAATCAATGTCATGGTTTGATTATTTGCAGGACTTCTTGTTTGGTTTTGTTCTGCAAAACTCTGGTGACACCAATCACTTGTGATTAAAACACTCCCAAAGCAAGAAAAAAATAATCTCCATCAGTTTTAAATCCTGGCTGGATCAAATTATGGAGTATCTCATGATCCAGTTTCCCTGACTAACTAGACAAAGCACAGACAAAGTTGCTACACGTGAACACCAGTGTGTTTTCAAGTGAAAGTAATAGAGGAGAACTTCCAGTTCTGCTCCAGGAGATGTCACCAGTTCTCATACTCCGCAGAGATCCTGTCTCCAGAACTTCCCAAGGCAGAGAGCAGGGAAGCATTTTAAAACTCCTCCGTGCATGAAACGACAGCCAGTTTTGTAAGCTCTCAAATTCTGTTTGATGGCCCTGATAAAATCAGCTTACAGCAATGCATCACCAAGTGCTGGTGTTAGCCACCACCCTGGGACATGTTCTTCACCCACAACACTCCTGAGGTGACTCAACAGAAACCTCAGAACATAACTCCCAGATTTGTATATTGGGATTAACCCCAGGAATGATTCAAGACTGACCTACCTGACCTGCACCTCCATCACCTTCTGGCAGGTATTTACTGACTTCAACAGGTTGCAAATGCCGGTGACAGAGAGGCAGTTCTGACTGAGACTAAGAAAGAAAAAGGCAGTTAGCCGGTCCCTGAAATCCCACAGGACTGTCCTAGTGAAGCAGCTGCCAGTGTCCTGCACGCTTGAAACCATTTCTCTTCAGCAGAGGGCAGGTTGGTTTTGTGCAAGGCAACACTTACTTCAGCTGCTTCGAAATCGATATACAGGGGAGGCTTTCCAGCAGACAACTGCAGCCTTCATCTCCAAGCTTGTTGCCTGATAAACTGAAGCATTTTCCAGTTAGTGGGGACTGTTTTGAACAGTAAAAAAACAAATCCCTCAAAACCTGCTTGCTTTCCCTTTCCTACAATTGCTTTTTTGCCTGGACTGTTCTTCTGTCCCAGATCAACCTTCCCTGCTTATTTCTACATGAATCAACTGTTTTAGCCCTTGGGCAACAGGATTCACATTTTAGACCCAAACCATCTTGCTTTAGAAAACCTATGATCTTTAGGGCCCCTTCCAGCCAACCAGTCTGTGATCCTACGATCCCCTACTCCCAGCACCTGCCTACAGCCACTCAACAGCAAGGAAAGGAGGCACTCACTCCACTTCAGAGAGACAGGGACAGCTCTGGAGAATGGCCACAATCCTCTCGACATGTTGGGAGGACAGCCTGTGATCCTGCAAGCTGCGAACAGGAAGGCTTAGTGAGCAGTGAGGGGTTGGGGGTGCCACTGCCTGGGCCAGATAGGATTTCTATTGTTATTTTTATTTATGATTCAGGTTTATTTCAAACTTTGCCATGTATCCTCTGTCCTTAAGGACCAACATGTGCTATTCTTGCCCTTCTGTAGTACCTGTCATCTGCAAATCACATGCACCAGCAGGACTTTCAATGTCTACTCTTACCATAACTTCATGCGTCTAGTTGGAATTACATGTTCTTTATTCTCTTCCAGCTTCAAATCTGAAGATCTGCAAACAAGCAAAATATTTGGCTTTTAATATGCCTTCAGGAAATACCGGACAACTCGGGTCCCTGGTTAGTATTCTCTAGCAGAAACCACAAGGTCTGTGTTCTGTGTTTTTCAGCAGTTTTGCAATAGAAACGTGGCACTTCAAGCTTTCACAGGCACTACAGAGTTGCTTTTGTGGAACTGGCTGTAGGTGTGTGCAAACCCAGCTATTTTGGTTACATTTCTGACCACTCAGGCAGACCCAGCTCTGCCAGATGCAAAGGCAGAGGCCACGAGTTCTGCTGCCAGCATGGTTTCTGGTGACACCGAGCCGATGGATTCAATCAGCACAACTGAGCACAGCGTAACCACAACCGCAATTTCTCACCTTGGAACTTTCCCAGATGCTCCAGAAAAATAAATAATCACGGTGTCCTTCCTGAAAAAGAGATAAATGTTAGGGAACAGGTGGAAGGATGCTGTTTGTTTAGCAGAGGTGTTTGGTAAGGTCCAAAGCTGTTGTCTGGATGCTAAGGAGGGCCTGACTTCTGCCTCACCAGCTCATTGCCACAGCCAAGCAGCAGCCACGTGCTCAGAGGACAAAGGACACCCCACGTGTTGAGCTGGGGCTGCAGTGCAGATGAGACAGTCACACAGTTAAGAAGATTGGGCCACAATTTTTTTTTTTTTTGCAAGAGCAGAAGTTCGTTGGGAAAAGTTTCAGTAGAAACTCCTTTCCAGCAAGAAAAATAAGAAAAAGCCGTATTGATTTGAGTAATTTGAGTTATACCAAGGGTTACTTTGGCCTGTTAAACTTAGAACATAAGATAACCACAAGAGACAGGATGATTTAAACAGTTAAGCCGAAAAACAGCGTCCATTTAAAGTCAGCATCTAAAAAGACAACCTACTTGCTTTTGTAAGAGCTCTCATGTATTGATACCTGACACAGAGTTCAGTGACATTCTGACACACGATGCCTTCCTTTGCCAAAGTGAGAACAGCATTCAAGGAAAGATGGTTTTTGCTCAGGCTGTGAAGATGAGGAAAAACAGAACCTCAGCTGCTGGACCCCACAGCATGTTCTTTTGTTACACAAATGCCCTCTGCTCTGCACCCCAAACATCCTGAAGCACACAAGTGTTCTTTCAGTTAAGGGATTTCCCCCAGACTTCTGAAATTTCCATCTAGGACTCAACAAAAGCATTATCAGATCATAGACCTTTCTCTCCCATGAATTTAGAAATCAGAGCTAACTCTTCTACGGGCAACAGAAGGATCATTAAACAGTTTAGGGTTTGTTAGTGGAGGTACTTCATACATTTATACACCACGGATCCACAGTGCAGTTAAACTCCCACTACAACAAATCCAATTTAAGTATGGGTTATTAAAGCAGTGAGGCCTGAATACAATCCTCCAGCCTCTGAGGATTTATTCTTTAATTGCCTGTTCGTTCTGTTTCATTACTTGTTGGACCTCATTAAATGTGAAACGCAAGATCTTGCTCCTACAAATCCTCTGCTTGTTCTCGGGGCCACAGGGCACCATTCCTGAGAGCCTTGGAGGAATCATCCCCAAGAACAGCACTCTGTGTGTGTAATAGAGGCAGGTGAGGGAGTGGGGATTACAAATGGCACTGCTTTTCTGCCTTTTCCATAGGATAAGCTGTTTCCCTGGGGACAGGCTGGCATTCCCCACAAGCTGTTGTCCAGCATGCCCAGGAAAGCAAGAGGAGCAGGTACATTCTTCCTTCTGCCGTGCTCTTACACACTTCTAACCGCACTGCAAAGCCAGTAATTAATTCCTGGATGGGATCCAGCAATAACTGCAGGTATTTTGGATTCACCTGCTTATACCTGAGAGTATGTGGAAGACCTTTAAAGGCAGATTCTCTCCCTTTCAGCTGAGCAGGGCAGGTAGTGCTCTGGCTCCACAGCTCTGTGTCTATCCCTGTCCTGTCACACAAACTACCCTCAGACTCCAGCACTTGCAGCAGCTCTGCTGCTGCTTCAACTGCCCCTGGCAGCTCTTCAAAGGCTTTAAATCCCTTCACAAGCCAGGCTGGGTCTCTCCACCTTAAAAACTGCAGATCCATGCTGGGAGTTCTGCTAGCAGTCCGTCCCTCTCAGTCAGCACTGGACTGCCACAGGAGTGTTAGAAAGAGCAGCACAGGAGAAGAGGGCTGTGGAAAAGCTGGGAAGACTCTGATGGAGTCATCCTCCCTTAATCAGAGGCGAGACATCTCAAACTGAACCTCACCAAGGGGAAGAGAAGAGGAAAAAGTCAAGCTAGGCACTGAGCTGAGCACATGCATTGTAATTCCTGGAGAGGTGTCAGTGGTGCCAGGACTCCCTTGGGATTATTTTAAAACACCTGGGTAAGAACTGTGATGCTGAGTCTATCTCACGCTGAGTCCAGCACAGCCCTGCTTGCACATAAATGTCTGTGCCTCAGCTTGGTGCCCCACAGATCTCTGTGCTACGCTTGGCTTCACAGTAGCTACCATTTTTAATAGGTTTAAGCCATTTTTACTCACTCTACTTTCTTCAGCTTTTCCATTCTGGAACACAGGCCCATCACCCTCTTCATTTCTGGATCCCATATCCGATTGTCCTGAAAGCTGCACATGGATTCATTCTCATTAGTATCCCAAGGAAGGAATGGTTGATTGGATGGCCATTGCCACAACACACTCACTTTATTTCCTCAAGCTGGTGGCACCGTGATGCAGCCTGGACCAAGATAGTCATCCCCTCAGCTGTAATCCTCCCGCATGTCAACCTGGACAGAGAAAGGATGGCTGAAACCAGGCAGAGAGAGGACTGGAATCCCCTGCAGCACATGGCAAGCCTGTCTCAGACCTGTGCCTGCACCATGTGCCCAGCACATGGACACAGAGGCAGCAGCCTGGCCCTGCCACCTGCAACCAACTTTATACTCCTTTTCCAGCAGGGCAACACCGTGCTGCTCTTGATGCCAGCACAAAACAAGAGCCACATGTGTCTGTGGTGCTCTGTGCAGCACTGTTACCCTCTATGCACTGCACAGAACAGATAACCCAGAGTGAGCCAACGTCATTGAACTGATAGGAAACAGACAGGAAGGGAGAAGGGACTGATTTAGAGGCAAAGACTTACTCTAGTTTCTTCAGGCTCCCCATTCTCCTTAAGCCCTTGGAAAGAGCAGCGGCAAAGTCATCGCCACATCTCCTGCTACGAAAGCTAAAATGTGAAGAAAAGGGGAAAAAGACAAACACACCAAAAGCTGATATTCTCATTTGCTTGTAGGATTCACCCTGCTTTCGTATTGCCAAGAAGTGCCTATCATCTTCCCTCTTATCTACTGCACTAACTACCCTGTTGTTCATCTTAATCAAAACAGAAAAACAAAAACACACTCAGAATGGATTTATCACCTTATTATCCTTCAATCACTCATAAATTCATTATATCATACATTTCTGCAGTACTGAAGTTACGCTGTTCAGATCAAATTTTCTCACATCATCTTTCTCTCTCTTCTAGAACAAACTTGAGGCTTGACCTTCCAACCCCTTAACCCTTCTCCCCACACACCACCTCTCAGCACTACGTTTACCTCAAGTGTTCCACATTTTTACAGTCAGCCAGAACCTCCAAACTGTCAATGTCCACAAGACATCCTGCAAAATCCAGATAAGTCAAATCCTGGCCCGAGTTTATGACAAAAACCAAAGCCGACATGTCCAGGGTTGTCAATCTAAAGTTTTTAAACTCATATTTGAAATTCAGCAGGCTCCCAATGTGCTGGGCTACTTCGAGGTTTTGCGTTTCAAAGGTGCAGTGGCAGAGCTCAAGGACCTTAGGCCCTGTCAGATGAGTGGCTGCCAGTTTCTTGAGAGACTGCAGGATCACATCCTGCTTTTCCTGCACCCAAGCTGCATCTTGCTCCGCCAGCAGCATGAGAAATGTCCTGCACTCTTTTGATGACAAGCCCGAGAGAAATATGTGAAAACTCTCCATGAACTCGGTCTTTGTCTCATTCTTTAACGTCCACTTTGACTTCAAGAAGAACTTCTTCTTCAGGCAGTTCTTGTCCACCCTCCTACTCACCATGAGACACAGTGCTGCAAAAAACTCCTGCAAGCTCAAGTGCACAAAGGCATAGCCAACCTCTGGGCAAGTGCCACTCGTCTTCACCTCAAAGACAGTCAGCAACCCATGCAAGGAAGCAAATTCCTTCACATCCTCAGGAATATCATCAACATAAAATACAAGTTTCTTCTCTTCCAGGCCTTTCAGTGCAAGATCAAACAGACCCAAAATGGCCTTTTTGTTACAATTCAGCTGAGTCTCCTCATTGCCTGCACAGTCTCCTTGCTGTTTGCTCAGGAAGATGAGAAACATTTTGATATAAAACTGTGTCATAGTCTGAGGAAGCTCCACACTCATCTGGTGTTTAAGGAGCAAATACTCCAAGCAGATGCACACAACGTTACACAGAGCAGGGATGAGGCACATGCTGAGGAGTTTGGTGTTGTTCTTCAGGTGAGCAATGGCTCGTTCTCTGAGTGAATGCTGACAAAAATAGTGGTTGACATATTCCTCAACCTTCTCATGGTCAAATCCCCAGATTTCTGCCAACACACATACTGAATATAATAAGAAGTCAGGCAGCCTCTTAGGTCGGCTGGTGACCAGCACTGTGCACCCACGCAGGAGCTTCCCATGACAGAGGTCTGCAAAGAGCTGGGATATGGACACAGGGCAGGTAAGAGCTGGGCCTCTCTTAGAGGATGACACGTCCATGTTAGCTGCAAACTCATCCAGCCCATCAAAGATGATCAGTGTCCGCTGGGCATTCTCCAGGAGGTCCTGGAACACTGCATCAGGGCTGTCCTCTGGCTGAAGGAACATGTCAAACAAAAGCTCCTTCAGGGTCAATTTTCTTTCTAACAAATTCAGCTGCCGAAACTCAAACAGGAAAGTGAAGCGAAACTGAGGTAGGACACCTTCTGCCCATTTCTGACAAATCCTGTGCATTAGCCTGGTCTTGCCTGTACCTGGTTTACCAAACACAAAGATCACCTTCGTCGTGTTCGATGGGGCCTCACTATAAAACAGATCTGACACTTTCACAGCTGCATCTGCATGTTCTTCTGGCTCGGGAGCACTTGCCAGGTCCTCTCGGGGTTTCTCTGTTCTCTCTCTTAAGCGAGGGCCTTTGCTCTGACGAATGACAAGGCTGACGAAGGCTTGGTTGAAAGGCAGTGTCTGTGTTTGTTCCTGTGCTTCTGCTCCTGCTTCTCTCCTGCTTCCGTATCTCTGGCAGATAGAATCGACAAGGAGATGCTGGTACTTTGCAGACAAATCTGAGAGAGAAGACAACAGAGGGCGTACAAGGGTGAAAAAGTTAATTGTGAGTCATTGCAGATTCAAAACACTACCATTTATAGACAGAGAAATCACGGCCCTGATCAGAGGTTGCTGGGTAGAAATGACAAATTTTGAACTCATGAAAATAACCCATAATATTTCCTATTTTTGCACAGGGGCAAAAGAAGAAAAACATTCAGGAAAAAGATAAAACAGCTTTATATGAAAACTAAATCTTGCTATCTCTAAGACAAGAATTAGGCATCCATGTATTATGCCTATTATTCCCTGTTCACTAGCTCCCTCTTCACCCTGGAAGCTGATTCATTGGACATTTCTGCACAGACATGAAATAGATCCTTTCCTCAGAGGGAAGCCCAGCACAGCTTCTGGAACATCCACATACCCAGTCGCTGCTGTTTGGCATCCTTGTCACTCCCAGAGCTGCTGCAATGGCGACGGCGAGCAGACCCTGAAAATTGAAAGGTCAGAACCGTGTCAAAGGAGCGTTTTGAATGGCAGCATATTAAAGCTGGACAAGACTCCCCAGCAAAGCATCTGGGGAGCTGAGAGGAAAAACTGGACAGACAAAACTATTTGTAAACTCAGGCTGAGGTTACAGAATTGCTTTTTCTGAGACAGGCCACAAGCACCTGACTGGTGAGACTTTTTGATGTGCTGGATGATGCACCTGCCTTGCTTTGAACACAGGAACTGCTTTGTTATCCTAGGGAACGTAGCAGGGAATATCTGCTTCTGGGAAATGCAGGGCCCACAGATTCCCAAGGTTGTTTATAGTGGTTAATTCCCTGGTTTTTTATGGTGTACTGTCAGATGGAAAGAATGGACAGAGCTGAGAGAGGTATGTGTCTTTCCTTTCTTAACTGGTCTAGGTAACTTTCAGCACTATTTTCAAATTTCCATCCCACCAGCAGCTGGCAAGACTGACTCAGTAGGGCAGCACAGCAGCTGGCAGCAGTCTGAATGCAGAACAGAGAAGTCACCTTTGTCTTCTTGTTTTCAATATCTTAAACTTTGATGTGACATACAAGACACTGTTGTATGACATTTGCAGTGCCATGACTCAGAAGTCTCCGAGCAAAAAGCAGAGGCAAAAGTGTCTCTTCATGATCTGCACCAGCTGGGAAGGTCTCAGTTCCAAATTCTCCTCTGAAGAAAATCCTACTGTCTGTTCTTTTAAGCTCCTATTCTGACAGCTCTAGAGTGGTTTCTATTTGATCAATGCCTGAATAGTTTTTCCGCTCTTCCTTTAAAAGCCAAACCAACTTTCTCCACCTACCAATGAGCTGACAACAGTAAACATGCAAAAAGCATGAGTTTTGTAGAGTGGGTGGGAGATTCCCACAGAGAAATTAAATGAGCGAGTTCCTTAGCAGAGGGTCAGCAAGGCTTTTCTGAAATTCAGGGAGAGAAAGAGAAAACAGGGGAAGTTCACACAGAAATCACCAAGATTTGAAGTTGCAGTGGCTTCCCCACACCTTGCCAGTGCTGAGGGCCAATATCTGGGACAGTTATAGTCCTGCCCAGACCATGAGTAGAGAAGATAAACTCCAAGAGCACAGTATCCCAGGGTCTGTTCCAGCCTCACCTTTTGGCATAGATGATTGGGCTCTTGTATCTGGGCCTGCTTCTTCTATCGGAATGAAGTTACCTAAAGGAGTTGGATGGGAAACAAAATATGGCTAATGTGAGCATTCTGCTCCTGGAATTTGGAGTGCTGCTGGCCAGAGACAAAGGGCAAGCAGCCTGCAACACAGTGGCACAAACCAGGACTCAGTATAAGGGATGCAAATATCCAGGTTTCAGGGTCCCCATCTGATCTCTTCTTTTCAGATTGCTTTACAGTACAGACAACTTTGCTTTCAAGGGAGGAGAGAAACAACTTTTCTCTCGGGTACAAACAAACCCAGAGTATAGGCAGCTTTGGCTGATCTAAAACCACACTGTGGCCCCAAAGGGAAGCCCCTACTTTCCCACTCCTGCAAAGAAGGGTTTTCTGTGAATAAACCACTGGCAGAGTCAGCAGCCCAGTCAAGGGCCTTTTCTGACTTTCTGCACAGCTCAAAGCTGCCACAAACCCCCCTCAGCATAACCAGAAGCAATTCACCTTCGGAAGGATTAGTGATACTCAGCTGTTACTGCAAAAGTTAAACCAGCATAAGCCAACTCCAAAACCTTAAGAGATTTCTTTTATGATATGTCACAGTATCAAAAGTCTGAAAACTGTTTCAGCTTCAGTCCTGAGAGAAATCTCCCACCAGTCCACATTCCCTGTTGCTTGTCCGGTCTTTGCCCTGTTTCATGTCTGCCAAAACAGCTGCTGCTGCACTTGGTTACAAAGGCTGCATCCACCCAACTGATGCAAGTAATAAGAGTTACTGCAAGCAGGATGTGAAAGACAGCACCGTTGACAAAGACTTATCCTGTAAGACTTCCTGCAGAAGAGAAGAATTAATCACCAGACAAAGCAGCCCACTAAAGGAGAGGCACAGCTTAGCTGGTGCCACAGGCCCTCACAAGGGAGAGCGTGCACACTCTGTGTAGTTTGCAAGATAATACACACTAACTGACCGTGGTCCTTATGAATTGCAGCATTTTCTCTAAAGCCACTGCCTCCATTAACAAGAGACATGGGGAAGCAGTTTTGTGCGGTTATGTTAAGACTTTTGTATTTCTTGCCTTTCTGGAGCAGGAAAATTAAAAAATAACAATTAAAAGTCCACAGAACAGAGAGATTGTAGTATTTTCTCCTTCAAATAAATCCATCCAAAAATTGCATCTCAGCTTTGTTGGAGACGGGGGTGCACAATTGTTATGGATTTCATCTGTTTATGTCTGGGGTTTTTCTACCTCAAATTACATTTCTAAGCCAGAAGTTGTGCTTCCAAGAAAAACAAGGCCATGCAAGTGAGGGCACTGGTGGTCTCACTGCCTAGACTGGGTGATGGTAATGGGAGGCCAAGCCATTGGCTGTGTTTGGTCAGAGGAAGCTGGCCTGACCTCTCTTACCTTCTCCCGCAGAACTCATGAGCAGGACCTCCAGGTCCAGGGGCAGGTCATACTCCATGCAGACAGACTGTGCAAAGTGTTTCCAGGCAGCAGGACCAGCCTCATCCAGCAGGTCAAGGAGCACTGAGACTTTTTCTTTGTGGTCGGTGATGCCACCCAGGCTGCTCAGGGCCGCCTCAGGGATGAAGCGTTGGGCAGTCGTGAGCAGCCAGTCGGGACAGCGGCTGAGGAACTCCACGAGCTGGGGACGGGCTCTCGCTACAGCTGCTCTCAGGTCTAGATCGTCATTCTGGAATGGGGGCTAGAGGGATGTAGACAGAAAGGGTAGCAATGGGCACAGGAGCAAGAGATGTTCACCCACACAGCCCTGCATGGCTTGATCTGCTTTTCTATCCTTTGGCCTAACCCAGAATTTCTTACCCTTACTCCCAGAATTTTGAGTAGAGACCTGAGTACAGTCACGATGGTGCAAGGATGGCAGTCCCTGCCTGCACAGTGCCTGACAGCAGGACTGTGAAGGACAGGAGCAATCCACGGGAGCCTCTCTGGCACCAGCCAGGGAGAAGCTGTTGACATCAGTATTGCTGCAGTGGCCATCTGCCAAATATAACATCCCAGGCACCTCTCACATGTACCAGGACCTCTGGGGAGGTCAGGGATGTTTTTATTATTGAGAGTGCTTACATAGAGTCAAGGCCTTTTCTGCTTCTCCTAACACCCTACCAACAAATAGGTTGGGGATGCACAAGAAGTTGGGAGGGAACACAGCCAGGACAGCTGACTTCAACTTGGCCATACAGCCTCATGCTCAGAATGTAAGGCTGGGGTAGGAGGGAGGAAGGCAGGGAGTTGGAGTGATGATGTTTGTCTTCCCAGATCACCGTTACATGTGATGGAGCCCTGTTTTCCTGGAGATGGTAGAACACCTCCTTGCCCATGAAAAGTTGTGAGTTAATTCCTTGTTTTGCTTTCCTTGTGCGTGCAGCTTTTGCTTTACCTGTTCAGCTGTCTGTATCTCAATTCACAAGTTTGTGCAGGACCCCCCTGCACAAAGGGCTCAGGAAAACGTTCTTGCTGCTCATTTTGTGGGGACAAACAACTCATTTCTGCTTTGGTGACAATGTCACCTCCATTCCCACTCCCTTCCCACAAAGCCATGCACGTAATCTCCTACCTGCATTGTTGTGTACTCAGTCTCCTTCCAGTTGTCAAGTGCAAAGGTGGCTTCTGCTCCATATTCTGACAGAGAATCAATCTTCTAGAGGCAGTCTCAGCACACAGACAGACATCAATATGTGGGACATGCCTCACTTGGTGCAAATGCCTGAGGAAAACAACAACAGAGTTTGATATAGACATGCCAGGCCATGGCAATTACGTGAGCCACAAATCTAGAAGCTCTGCCTAGAGCCAAGGGTCAGCTGTGATTCTTTTCATCTTTTCTCACTCAAACCAGCAGTGACCACAAAGTTTCAACATCTGAGGATTCACTCCTAGTCTGAAGAAAATGCAGGACTGAGCCCTGTGCCCTAGGATGCAAGTGAAGACAGCTTTAGAGGAACACTTCGTGGGAATCACAGCTTTCCTGGCATCACTGCCTGATTGGGATGTGCCACTGCTGATCTTAGCCCCTCCACGGAAGCTGATGTAGAAGCAGCAGAATCTTGCTCAAGTCAGGCAGTTACACCAGAAAAACTATGAAAAGCTGATCCTCTGAGGCTACACAGCTCTCACAAAAGAGTTTCAAGTGTAGGGGGCTGGAAATGCCCCCAGTGCCAGTTCCCCATCTCTCAGCAGAAAGGGTGAAGGGACATTTCACCCCGTTCTGCAGTTGGCCGTAGTCAGTGTCCAGACACCCCTGCCACAGGGAAAGGGAAGAGGAAAGCAAACACCATCCGGCACAGCTCCAAACATCCTGCAGCAGGGTCCCAGGCCTGGCTACAGCAGCACCAGGACTATGCTGTGTCCAGCAGACAGCACCCTACAGGGCTATTGAAACCCAGATCCAACTACAGCTACCATGTTTGCAGAAAGGCTGAGAAACAGAAACCACAGTGAGCAGCCTCTGAGCTCCAACCACCTGTCTTCCATTTGGACAGGACAGTCCTTCCAGGCCCAAGATGGCTGCACTGCGTGTGGTGAGGGAAAGGTTCCCACAGTTGCCATAACACCCAAATTTAGGTGGGGTGGGGGCAGGACAGTGACCAGTTTAGTTCAGCAAAATGTGCTGAGTGGGAACATTGTGTTGGGTTGTACTGTTTCATCCCCTATCAGGGACGGTGCACATGGAGCCATTCCCCAGCAAGTGCCTTTTTCTGAGCAAACACATTCCCAACCCAAGGGCAGCAGCCGCCCCACCACCACCAAGGTGGAGGAAAGGGACAGTCGTGCTGCAGAGCTCACCTGCTCTGGTGCTCAGCCCTCACTCCCCAGACAGGCTCTCCTCCACACTGACGGCGCAGGTATTCAGTAAAAGTACAACAAACCCCTTCAGGCTCTTTATTTTTGCCACCTTTTTGACCTGGCCAAGGAGCAAAGTGGGAGATTTCTATGGAGCCAAGGGAAGGACTCAAAACAGAAGTGGAAGACAGAAGGAAACAGCCAAGAGCTTTCTATCTGAGCAGAGACAAGCCTAATTCATCAGAAAGTTATGGTTGTGCTGGAGCAGAGCCATGCCACTCCCCGGGGCGCAGTGAATGCAGGGAACGACACCTCTCCACATGGCTGCTGGGCAAGGCATGCGCCCAGAAGCTGAAGATAAAACAAAAGCAGGTGCCAAGGTGGAACACTGGAGGTAAAACTGGTCTAGACATTTGTCTCGCTCGTGTTTAAAGAGGATACCTCTTCCCTTTTCATCCGTCACCACTCTCTGCCCTCTCTGTGCCGCCCCTTTGAACAGCCTGGGATGTTTTGACACCAAGACAAATTAATTCAGCAAAGGGATGTGACCTGGGTGCTACAGCAGTGGGCAGGATGGAAAGGACCTAATCCACCTCCTCTGCTCCTGTGCTCCGAAAACCAAGCAGACATCTGATAAGAACAAAGCTTGTGATATTGTGTGCTGTTCTACTCGTCTCTGACTCTTCAGATCAAAGTTGGTTCCTATATGGCATTGCCATACACCACAGCAATACAGTATCACTGAAAGAAAGGTTTCATCCAGTTCCCATTCCAGATCAGACTTTCAGGATGCGTTACACAAAAAGTGAGGCAGCTCTGGGACCCAGCAAAATTTGGCTAAAACCCCCAGTTTTTTAAAATTCTTTAATGCCTGTCATTCACTATTCTTGCCTGTCATTCACGATTCCAACAAGAACAAGAAAAATGGTCCTGGTGAAATTATTAGAAAGTTGGGCTTAACTATGAACAGTTTTGTCCTCAGGCTGTCAGAAACTGTAGTCAGACATTGTCAAAAACTTAAATTCTGAACCGTACTGGAAAGGACTCTGTAAGTTTTCATTCAAATGTTTTATTATGAGATTCTTTTTATCTCCTTAATCATACAAATAAAGAACACTTATAGTAGCACACGCATTTAAAACAAAGGAAAAAAGTTGTTTCAATTAACTGGAAAGCTTAAAAGAAAGCATTTAAGCTTCTTGAATTTAAACAAACTGAAAAATAACAGGACTTTCTGCAAAACACACTCAATTTCCCAATAGCCTTATCAGTCAAGCTTTGGGAATTTTCATTTTACATTTCTCCAGCAAAAAAACAGAAATCTGTAGACACAACGTCCTGACCTTATTCCCCTGATGATCAAGAACAACAGACTTAATAAATCCATATTAAATACATACATAAACAAATAAAATCAGACCTTAATTCTAACAAAGACTGAAAGCCATTCAGGCAAAGAGTAGACTCATACAAATTAATGAAAAACTCATATTCAAGAACAAAACAACACTGAAAAGTTGGAGGAAAGCTCAGTGACATTGCACAGCTCCTATACCACTGCTCTGCCCAATAAGGGAATGATTGGAGGTTACCTTCAGTAAAATACCTCTGACCCCAAAATGAAGCACGAAAACCTCCCAAGAAAAGCCATAAAACTTTTGAGCCTTGATCCTTGCCCTTCAAATGCAAAACCATCTTTAAAACACTTTGCAAAATTTAATCTCCCCTCTCCCGCTTGGCATTTGGACTGTTCCCAGACACAAAAAACTAAACTGAAATGTGAAACTCCCTGTTGCAAACGTCTTGCCTGCTCTGAGGGCACAGGGTACTTACGGAAAGCCCAGAAACAGAGCCCCAGTACCAAAGCCAGCGCGGGGGTCACCAAACAACTGAGCTGGAGGACAATGCCCATTGCCTTGATTTCCCCACGTGCTAACCCACCACTGTCCCGAGGCACAAAGGCCTTTCGTGTCTTTTGGGACCTGATGAACAAAAGACTGAGCAAAATGAAAGTAAAATCAGCCGGGAATTCCCCAACTGAAATACATCTGCAGTAAAAAATAGAGAAATGGGCAAGAAAATCCAGTCAGAACAGAGGAAGGGTAATATCCTTTCTAAAATCTATAACTATGTGATAATTTACATAAAGCATTTGAGGAGAGGTCTAAAGAAATGGGACCCAGGCGTAAACACTCTTCATGGAGTAAATTCTGACTTGGTTTTGCTTAAGGCACTTCCAATGGGAATATTTTTATTTACATGCATAAATCTGATTATTCTGGCACACAGGGAAACATTTAATTACCTCTTCTATTATATCTAAGAGTAAAAAACAAGTTGCTTTTCCTTTGGAATGGGGACAAGGTGTAAGTGAGAATGTAGCAGAAGTGAATGATTTGATAAAAGATCCCATATCTAGATCGAACTGTGTGTGCAGAGATCTCCAGAACTAGCCGGATGAGCTCCAACAAACAATGAAATGTTATTGATATTGCCCTGAAGGACAGGGAAGTTGCATTGGAAAACCAGATGGAGCCTGCAGCCGAGTCCCAGAGAAGGCAAGATGGCACACTCTGCTGGGCCATAATTCACTTATCAGAGGAAAAAAAAAAAATGCCCAGGTCCAGCAACACCTGTGTCTGCGGACAGCAACCCTGGCTCTGGTTGTCGTGCCTTGAGCACGGTGCAGGGAGTGGGGGGAGCTCTGGAGAACTGGGAGTCGATGGAGGTCCGGGGGTGACACTTGCCAGGCTCTGCCCCACTTTGTCACCTCCTGGCGCGGCTCTGGCCCACCTTGTGCCTGGGAGCACAGGTCACCTCTTCGGCTAAAGTTTGGACTCGATGAGCGTGGAAGTGTTTTCCAGCGTTCATGATTCCGTTCTCTATCCCGGCTTCTCTCATAAGACATGAACGTCTAAGGGCTGGGGAGCAAAGAGCCAGACCCCCAGCCCCCAAACCCTCCTGGGGTTCCCAGCACGACGCCTCGCCCCGTCCCCTCCCCGGGGATGTCCCCGTTCCCCAGCGCTCACCTGGCCCCGCTCCGTCCCGCCGCCGTCAGTCCGGGACAGCGGCAGCGCCGGCACCGCTGCGCCCGAAACCGAAACCAGCGGCGGCGAAGCGGCTTTGCCGGGAAAACACGTGGGGCTGCCAGGGCTCCGCACCGCATCGCCCCCGCCGGGACACCGCCGCCGGGCTGGGCAGGAGCGGCGGCCCCGGGGATGGGGGAGGCAGCTCGGGACCCGTTTTACTGCTGCCCCCGAATAATACAGGTTGGGAAAAAACCCCGAGCATAATCGATTCCAATCATTAAGGATCGCTGTGTTCACCACTGAACCGTGTCCTCAGGTGCCACATCCACACACCTTTTGAACGCTGCCAGGGATGATGATTCCACCTCTGCCCCGCGCAGCCTGCCCCCCGTTCTGGTGAAGGTATTTTCCCTAATATCCAACCTAAATCTCCCCTGTGGTAACTTGAGGCAGTTTGCTCTTGCTCTGCCACTTGCTACCAGGGAGAAAAGAGAGACAGAGCCCCACCGGACTCCACCCTCCTTTCAGGGAGTTGTAGAGCGGCAAGGTCCTCCCTGAGCCTCTTTTTCTCCAGGCTGAATCCTCCCAGTTCCCTCAGGTGCTCCTCATCACCCTTCTGCTCCAGATCCTTCCCCAGCTTCATTGCCTTCCTTTGCGCCATGGAAAGGCAGCCCTGTCCAGCCCCACTGAGTAGCCCCAGTGGGGAAAGGTGCCTCCAAGGCAGAAAAAAAGGTGCTTTTTTTTTTTTTTTTTCCTGAAATAGCTGGCAGAGGCAGTGATGGGAATAGGGTGGGAAGGGAGGTGGAAAACTGCCCACTACACCAGGGTTTCTTCCAGGCTACAGCCGGTCACACCACAGCATCACATCTTTCATACCCCTCAGCTCCTGTGTCCCATGGACACAGCTGGGTCAGACCTTCCTTCGCTGCCATAGAATCAACCTCTAAACTGAACCCCTCCAGCCTCCTCCCCCACCAGCCTGGGCTCCAGGACCACTGAAGGGATGTTCAGCCCAGCAGTCACATGGAGCAGGGAAGTGTCTCTGGTGTTGTGGGTGAGAGAGGAGCAGGTCAGAGGGATCTGGCTCACAGCCCAGGGAGGACATCCCCGGCAATGCAGAGGGAACAACCACCATGCCCAAGGAGGTCCAGAAACAGAGCCCATCCTGCTACCAGCCTCTTTCTGGCACCAGCTTTAACACTACTCTGTATGGGAGGAGAACACAGTCCACTGCCTTTGTTGATGTAGTCACAAATACAAGTGTTGGATTTGTCACCCTCCAAACCAACCTCCAAGATCTGCTCCAAGTGAAAAGTGAAGCATGAACCGATACAGGAAAATAACTGATCCACTTGAGATAAATTATTGTGCTGTAGTAGAAAGGAACAGGAACTTGCTGCCTGACTAGACACTTAAACTTTCTCTTATAATCTCTTTTGTTTCCTCATAATTTTCATTGCTTTTCTCAAGTTTGCTGTCACTGTCTCAACAACACGGGTATTATCAGTTTGGAGGGTCTGTAAAGAAGGTACCCTGGGCACAAGATATCTCTCTGTTATTGTACTGCACTTCAAATTCACATCCCAGTGACTTTTTTCAGCCATACCCAAGTCTTTTAGCATTACTGGTTCTAAGCTTACTTGGAGTTTGGTAATATCATTTGTTTTGCCGGATTCTGTCAGCATCAGGATGCTCTTACCAGGAGCAAAACCCAGGATGAGCACAAAAGGTGCTACATTTCCAAAATGTAGCAATAGAGATGACAAAAGGTGGGCAAAACCCATTTCTGCTGCCTCCTGGGAGTGCTAACCCAAAGCCCATGCTCTTCAAGAGCCCAGCCCCGACTCCTAAGCACTCAAGTCCTTTAAAGATCCTGAAAAAGTAGCGTGGATTGAGGTGCACATTTCAAAATCTTTGCAGAAGACAGCTCCATGGAAGCAGAATTGCACAGAGCCTAGAATGTTTCTCAAGAAAAGGAAATAAAATTCAATCAAAACTGATTTAAGTCAGCTCATCTTTTAATTGGTTCAGACACAATCTTTCTGATTGGACACAAGTTCCTGTGCTCCTCTGTGAAGGAATCAACTCTACAAACTTTTCTCAAGAAAATTAAGAAGCAAATGACTTGGGAAGCCAAAGTCAAGCTGTACAATTACGTATCCCTAAAAAGTGGGGAGAGAACAGAAAATATTATGTTAGTTCATGCCACAATCCCGAGAGGGCTTCGAGAGACAGGGAGTTCTGAGCTCTGCTTACCTCTCTGGTGATGATCTCAGGATTTATGATCTCAAATAGATCAAGCCTTTTGCTGTTCATCAATGAAGTCAGAGCTGATCCAATACCTGTGGAATCAGAAACCCCACCCAGTTACAGGGATTTCCATCCCGGCCTTGCTGCTCATCATGTGCTGCCACCCTGGCAGCCTGTTGCTAAAAGCTAATTGTGCCTCAATGCTCCACGACCTTCAGCCTGACAGAAAACTCACTTTTCCTTTCTCCCAGCCATTTACAGAGAGTTCCCCATTCCCCAAGTGAATCCAGCAGAATTTCAAAAGAGCAATGTGGTTCCCCCCTACCCCCAGCTGTCAGAGTTATTGATGTATTTTTTCAGTGCTCAGGTTTAGGAGATCTGATGTTAGACAATTTACAGCGTGGGTTGGCACTTCTCCAAAAGGTAAACTCACTTGAAGTTACTTCTGGAATGCCAGCAACCAAGATCATATTCTGCAGGAAGTTTTGTATGGATGGGTCCTTCTGAAAGCCAGAAAATTAATACAAAAATGCTTTGAAGACATTGACTAGCCTCAAATGGCTTAGAGAATACTTTTTATAGGACTTACCTCACTTGGATCAGCTGCACATTTAAACACTTTAATATCTATGCTGAAGAGAAGGGGAAAAAAGGGAAAGGAAAAGTCACTAAGTGCTGCAGAGATCCTCTTTCAGTGCTGCTCTTAAACATGGGCCAAAGACGCAATGAAACCCTCAAGAGACCACAGTACCAACCTGGAGTCCACCGGCTGCAAAATGAGTTTCTTATCTGCATAGGTAGCTTGGATAGTGACCGAGATTTCCTGCAGAGAGAACAGCAGGGTTCAGGCATAGCCTTATAGCAAGGAGCTACATTTGGATATTTTGGGTTTTTTTCTAGGAGCCAGAATTCACTGTCCTACTGGCTTTACCTCCAGGTACTGCTAAAGAAGGTCAGCATTTTCCTTCTCCACTTGCATGCAACAAACTCCCCCCTCGTGCCCACAGCCTCAGTCTCCGGGGCTCCAGGCTGGCTCACCCATTGGACTTCTGCTATTTTGTAAATCTTGCATGAGGATGGTAATGCCTATGTAGGGTGCTGTTTCCCAATGGCATCCATCTCAACATCTGACTGGATGTGGAGAGAACAGCAGCAGGGTAGCCAGGACTGCCACAGGTAGTCAACCGAATATAAAAATGTCGTGGTTTTGATCTTGGCTAAGTGCTAGGCACCCACGGCAGCTACTTCCTCGTTCCCTCCTCTGCCACAGCTGGGCAGATGAGGGAAGGAGAGGGGAAAAAGAAAAAAAAATCAAGGGAATTAACTCAGAGGTNTTCTCTAACTAAAAGCAGCTGCGTGTGTGTGCATTTTGTTTTGATTTTTTCCTTAAATATGTCATCACAGAGGCGTAACTAACCTTTTTAATTGGCCCAAACATGGCTAGTGACATGTCTATCATCTTCAGAGCCATCTGAGATTGGCTCTGCTGGAAATGGTGAAGAACTCTAGAAACTTCTCACAGGAGCCATCTTTATGGCCCCCTCCCTTCTACTAAAACCACAACAAAACCAAACTAGAAAAAGAAAAAAAATCTCTGAATTCTGGCCATTTAGGCTCATTGTCTTGCTGTTGTCTGCATGTAAACATTTATTAAAGAGGAGCATTTTGTGATGCAGTTGCAGATCACAACCAGAGTTTTGGCAGTCCAGTAGCAGATCTCATCCTAGGAGCCACAATTTTAGGGACAACTTCTAGTCCAGTGCTTCTTTAATCTTTGAAATGTATTTAAAAATACCACTTGGGGCATAAGAAACAGCCATGCACCCTTAACACCACGTTACCACGAGATACTTGCTGAGGGAATTATTCTCAGTTACAATTTAACCTTTTAGATGAACTGTGCCCAACCCTCAGGCAAGGATTTGGGTTGGTTTTGTGTCTCTCTCTACCCATAGCTACAAGACTGGACAAACACACTGAGTTCCTGTGATGTTAACCATGACAGGAAAGCTGTTGGCATTTCTTTTTTCTACTTCCTTAGGTACAGTGTAAAGCAGTTTGGTGTGAAACAGTGTAATCAGGAACTTTCATACAGGCACACATAGAGGAAAATGTTGTATTTTGAGCTTCACATTCTTCAGAGCTGCATCTGCATTTCAGATACAACTATCCTCTAAGTAGGGCCAGAGCTAGAATTTGGGAACAAGGAGATTTCAAATTAAACACATTCCCAAGGTGCCTTCATTCTCTCCTAAAATATCTCACTGACACTACCCTGTGTCAGATAAATAATGGGGGCTCATCAGAGCTCTCTGCTGCTTTAACCACTGTGAACACTGATAGTGGGCTGGCCTATCAGAGGGGGCATTGAGCCAACATGGTCACTACCATCATTCCCAGCCTCAAATGTCTAAGGAACAGATGGGAGTGTTAACAGGAACTGATTTGCCTTCTCCACCTCCTGTGGTTTGGCCGCCCACCCTTCCCAAAGGGCTCCCTGCACACCAGGAATGGTCCTGACCTGGGACAGAGCCTGGCCCAAGGTCTTCGCAGTCAGGAGGTGCAAGAACTGACCTTCTCCATGTACAGAGCCACCAGGGGTTCTTCTCCTGCGGGAAGAATGCTGACCTCCACCGCTACCGAGGACCTCACGACTGTCCCTTCAGGCTGAAGAGAAATCTGGGGCTGGGTGAGACTCCACACCTTGGCCACAGAGTCGTTGTAGGAGGTGCCTTGGAAAACCTGGGTGAGTAAGGAGCAACAGGTGAGTCAGGCATTTTCCATACCAATTTCATGCCAACTTGCCACACAGCTGCATTCCTTTTGCAGTCCCCAGCTCCTCCTCCTATTCACACAACCCCAATGACTTAGCCAGGTTTCAGTATGGAGGACGGAGAAATCCTCCTTGCAAAGCACAACTGTTTCTCCATCAGCCCCTGTTCTTCTCCATCATGCCCACCCAAGACTCAGGTTATGAAGGGAAGGACCCAAGTCGTTACAATGCAAAAGAATCCATTTGAAATTTCCTCATGTGACATACAATGCTCTGAATAGGACAAAAGGTTACCATCTGCACTGCCTTCCGCTGCGCTTCTGAGTCTTCCATCTCAAACAGCTCCTTCAGAAACAAACCAGAAACAGATTGTAGGGAAAAAAAATGTTATGGCTGCCCCTGGTGCGGGCCGGACAGGCACTGAGGTGGGGCCTGTGCCCAGTGCAGGTCATGGCTGAGCTCCCCCAGGTCTCACCCTTTTTCTGCCTCTGTGCTCCCCCAGAAAATCACATCCCTTTACAATTCAGTAGACAAGTTTTCTATCAGCTGGTGTTATCCCTCCAAGGAATAACACTGCCTGGGAGCACACTCTTGATAGGAAGGCACCAATTCCAGGATCACATGTAGTGAGTGACTGGAGATTTCTATCTTCTACAGAAACCAGCTCTTGCCAAAACGCGGCATTTAGCGCATTTTTCACGTGCTCCCCACGTACCCCCTCTGGGAATCACCTGCAATTTCTCCCCTCCAAGGTTCAACACCAGTCCCCCATCTAAGAAAGCTGCTGAAGCCAGAGAGCTGAGGCTGTGCTCAGAGAACCAAAAGTAGATCATTCGGGACTCAGTCAGCAGTGACGGGGAGAAAACGGAGTCACTGAGCACACTGGAGTTGTTCTTGTACAGGACAAGGCCCTGTAAAGGAAAACAAACATGTTGGCCACAGCAAACAGCAGGGAAACAGGAAAAAATCAACACCTGCGTTTCCATTGCAAGGCAAAGGCCTGGCTGGACGCAGAGCAGGGAGCAGGTTGGCATCAGCCCAGGCTGCAGTGCCGCAGCACAGCACAGCCCCACAGGACCAGCCTCTCCAAGCCCTCCAGAACACCATGGCCAGGAAATATTTGGTGTCTGAGCAGCCTGGGTTATTCACCTTGTGATGGGATTCTATGTAGCTTGCTTTTATTACAGGATCTGATGCGAGGGAGATATCAACGATGATGTCCTTATCCCGGACAAAGTTGGCTGCAGAAAGAAAACACAAAAACCTCACACCAGAAACAGGACCTTAAGCAGAGCTTGTGACAGGCACTTTTAGGACTTGGTACACGTGACTGGGAGTTATAAAAGGACACAGGGATGGGACAAGGGTTCCCACTATTTTGGATGCTAGTGCTGATCCTGCTACAGCTCATTGACTCCCTTTCTCCACCAGGAAATAGGAATAATTACACTCAGTTTTACATTTCTTTCCCTTTCCCTGATATTTGGGACTGGGAAAATCTTGAGAAGGCAGATCCAGATGCTGTAATATCTCAGCCCCAATACTGCAGTGCATGCTCCTGTTCTAGCTAATTTGGTCCTGCATTATCCTGCACAGCTGGTCAGTACATACTGAAGGAGAAATTCCTTATTAATTGAAATACATCTTTGAATCTGCGCGATCACCCTTAAAGATCAACCTGATGCAAAAAATTCCAAACATGACACTACTAGGGTTTATTTTGCTGCTGTCTGAGGGCTTGGGATCCCATACACATTTTTGAAGGACATTTTTGATGGATGTGGCTACCGCTCTGCTGGGGCTCAAACATTAAATGTTGCACATAAAAAAAGAAAGCAGAAAAAACGAGGATATTTACCTGCTAAATCAAGTATAAAATTTGTCAGCATCCGAGCAACAGCATTTATTTCCTTGCACACCTACACGAGGAAAAGAGTGGAAAATATTAGAGAAAGGGGTAAGATTTTGGGTTGTAGAGCAGAGCTGAGCCTCATTGAGATGTGGGGGCTGTTGTTTGGAGTCCAACAGCCCCAGGGTCAGTAACACCTCTCACTTTGTCCAGCTGCTTTTTTTGTGGATTCAATTTATTTGTCTTATTTTTCATGAGCACTAACATTACACTGCTGCTGTCCTGTGGGCAACAAAAGTGCGCGGCGTACAAAGCTATGCAGAGCTTTCCTCTGTCCACAGGCTGATCTTACCTCCCTCTTGAGGACAAGCTTCAGAGTGAAGGAGATGAAATCCGTGAAGAGCTGCTTCAGCCAGCCAGGTCTGTGTGAGACAGGGAGCACAGTCAAGGACCACCCGTGGTCTGCACATGTGGGTGGGTGGCATTTGGTGACCAGCAGGGGGACAATAAATCTCGATTTTGAAAGGGGACAGACTCACTGCTTGTCTCCTTGGAGGTGAAGTGTGAGTTTGTGGAAAGTCAGGTAGCAGTCTGAGGTATCGGGGACCACTTGGTCCTTTTGGCACACTGCAGGGGACAAAAGGAAAAGAAAAGAAAATAAAACAGCTGATTTGTTACTGAGATGAGAAGGAAGAGTTCACTTTGGAGACACTGCAGGCCTGGAGCAGGGCACCACTGCAGAGGGCCAGCCAGGGTTCCCCACATCTCCCAGAGGATATTTCCAAAAGGTTCCAGACCCTGCCAAGTCACGGCAGATGGGGTTATCTTGCACCTGGATCAAGAGTTTCTGCTCACTGCTTCAGGTGAGCTGGTCTGCCAGGCACCCTTCTTCCTGCTTCATCTGGATACCTGCCAGCTTCCCTAGCTCCTGCCATCAGAGACTCGGATGTCCCCTAACATGACCCAGGAGAACCTGGACAATACACACAACCCATAAACCAGTGCAGGGAGGGAATTAAGTCATATTGCAAAAAGGTTGGATATTGCAACATACTGTCACCGAGAGCTGCAGGCTGCTCTCCCCCTGAATCTTAATCAGGAAAATGTATTCTAAGGCAGGAAAATGTATTTTGTGGCACATGTGATAACCCACATCCCTTATGGGAGGTGGAGGAGTATTGTTTGCCTCTGTCCCTTTCTAGTCTATTGACCTTCCTGAGGAAGAGGCTTCATTTCCCAGAGCACACCTTGGACCTTGACATGGAGACAGATGAAACAGTGGACTGTAAGGACATTCAAACCTCCTGCACCAAAGCCCTCATTTGGCTCACCCTTTTGAAACATCCCCATGTTTCTTTGAAGTCATCCTGAAACCCAGGACATGAAAAGGCCAGACCATTCTTCACGTGCTGCTGGTGTAAATCAGCCTTATTTGCTGGAGAGATTTATACCAGACTCCTCTACTCCTTCTGTTAAAACTGTGAGGTTTTGGAGAGCCATGTCCTCTCCTGTGCTATGTGCACAGGGTTCAGAGACCCCCTCCCAGCCTCCATGTGCCATCCAATCCCCATGGAGCTGACCCAGGCTTGCTGCCCACCACCCACACAAAGACCCCTGCAGACAGCGACCCCCAGCTGGTACTTACACAGTTCAATGCTTAGCTGGAGGTCGATGGAAGACTCGATTTCAAAATCAACTGAATGAAAAAGCTGCAAACTGTAATGGCAGAAGAGGGGACATTTAGGAACTTGTGTCAGGAGCAACTTCTCCCTGACTGCCATGGATTTTCTAACACCTCTCACATCCGTCCTTGCACTGGAGTGGGCAAACCCCCAGCACACCACAGCCCATCTCAGATACTCTGGCTTTAAATCATTGCAAACTGCTGCCTTAGTGGCACTTTGGAGCATTAAAGCCCCTTTTTATCCATTCAGAGTTTACAGAGCAACAAAGGGAGAGAAGAAGTCGACTCATATGCTTTGGCCATCTGATCTCATCATGCAAGGTGAGGACAGAAAGGCAGAAAGCAAGATGAGCAGAGCAGTGATGGGGCTCAGCAGCTCTCCTAGAGCATGAAATCCTGTCTCAGGCAGCAATCAATGCTGCCCTTGCCGGAGAGACCAAGGAGTGCAGCCCCCTCACTTCTGTTTCTGTCATGGGCCAGTCCCACGGGCAGCAGCAGGAGCTGGGCCATGGTGCGCAGCAGCCCCCAGCCCCAGGTACTTACAACCAGGCCCCGGCGTAGCCATAGGTCAGGGTCCCTTTGAACAAGGCTGTCACGTTTTTAATGGTAATGTGAATGGCATTGTCCTCCTTGAGCTCCACCTCACTCCTCTCTATGGACAGATCATTGACCTGGATGCTAGAAACAACAGAAACACAGTTTGTCCCCAACCCAGAGCTGTTTTCTGTGATTGGGAAGGACAGGTTTATTCCTGAGGAATGGGATCTCTGAGGGACCTGTGCCAGTTCCAGGCTCTGGAGCTTTTGCAAATCCCAGGGCCAGGCACAAGGACAGTGACAGAGCTTTTGCTCAGCCTTGGTGCACTGTGCCTCCCTCACAATATTTGGATACAAGGCTGGGGAGTGCTTTAAGCAGGAAACATGGAGCAATGGAACCCTGTTTTATTGCAGTGCTCTGTGCAGCTGTGGTCATGGCAGGAAGTTTGTCCTGCGAATGCACCACTGAATTTGTGGTCCCACAATAAAAGTGAATAACACAGCCACACCCAGCCTGATTTGCCACAAAGCACAGCCAAGTGACATCCTGCTGACAGGAATGGCTCTGGCAGCCCCGGATGGGTCCCCTCTGCCTCTCAATGTGCCCTGAGCACCATCTGTTGTCGGTAGCCACAGGTGCCCTAGCTCACAGGGACATTACTCCCCATCCCTGTGGTCAGAAATGAGCTCTACACACTGCCTTGCTGGCTGCCCACTCAGCTGGAAAAATAAATAACTCTTAAATAGCACATCACCAGCCTAAACCTTAACATGCAAATTGTCTGCGAGGCTTAGATCCAAAACTGCGTCTGCCCCAGTCCAGACCTTTGCTTTCACCGGGAATTGCTGGATCAAATCTCCCTCCAAGGCCAGTTTCTGTTCCCCCCTCTCCTGTCACCTGTCCTGGCACAGAGACACGGAGATACTCACTTGGTCAGCCCATAAGCCACCCGGCCGAGGAGCCGCATGGACCTTTCCCCAGTGATATTTGGGAATTTGGCATTTCTGAAGGCTGCTTGAATGACCTGAGCCGTTTCCTGGTTCACTGTCAGTGGAAGAAAAGGGCAAAAATGTCAGACTGCAACCTCTCCTGGCTGCAAAGCCAGATCAGCACTCTGGACTAAAGCACTACAGAAGGCTTTTATCTGAGACATTTCCATTAGATTAAGGAAGCACTAGAAGTAGTTTCAGAGTAAATTAAAAAAAATTAAAATCCCTAACTGTAACAGCTGATGGCAGCAAGGGACAGCAGCGAGTGTGGCTCGACAGCCACCAGCAGGAGCTGTCTCCAGGGAACCATGGCCAGCTTTCACACACCTCAGGAGCAGATTTTGGAAAGGTCAAGCTGTGCTCATCCTTACACCACACAAGCTGTTGACTTTACCCCAGTGCTTTGCTTTGTTTCTGCTTACTTGTATTCCAGTCAGCTCTTGGGGCTACAAAGAAAAAATTCTGATACTCAAGTTTCTGTGCCCATTTTCCTAACCTTATCCAGCCCATTCCAGCCTCAGGCACATGCTTGTACATGATTTTTTCCTTCCAGAAATACCCTCTCTTAGTCTGGCACAGCATGGATATATATTTCTCTGCATGTACCACTGTCAGATGAGACAGGACAGTGCTGGTCCCACCCTCCACAAAAGAACTAAGTATTCTTCCCCCACCTGCAAAACTCCCAAATCCTTGCAAATAAGCCCACAGCAGCAGAGAACCTGTTTCCCCCTATTCTGAACACTGAGAATGAGATGAGATTGCAATGAGGAGAGAAGTCAAATACACATTTGTTTGAGCTCTTTCATCACCCCAAGCCCCAACAGGAACAGCACTAAACCCTTGGGCTGAGGAGAGGACCGGGGACAATTTTCAAGCTCCTTTGCCTGCTCAGTTCAGGTACCCATGCTTTAACCTGTGCTCCCAGGCAGGTGTTTACACAAGAGACAGAGAAGCAAGAACTCCCCTCACTTGGCTGATCTGACACTAACTTCTGGCAGAGACGGGGCAAACACAGCCCCAGAGAGCAGTACTCACACAGCAACGCCGCGGGCTTGGTCATCCTACAGACGATCCCCGTGGCTCTGTAGGGGAAAGGCCCAAATTCGCAGGCTGCTGCTGCGTGGACCAGCACAAGCAAGATCCCGAACGTCCCCAGTATCATCCTGCCAGCCCAGCACGTCTTCAGCCAGAGCAGAGAGTGCTGGTGAGACCAAGTGATCTTTGACGGAGGCAGAGGCTGCTTTCATACCCCTAGCAGAGCCCACTCGAAGCAGGACATGACCTGCTTCCTCCACTTATCAAAACTCATCACACATTTCCTAATCTTCCTATAGTTTCCTTAACACCCTTCATGTCGCCCACTGCCTTCCTCCCTCAGCAGGAGTTTGGGCTGCAGGGCTTGGCGCTCCTGCCAAGACTGCTTTAGCTCAGGACATGTACACACTGGGGCGGGTGGAAAAAGCTGAAGGGGGATGGAGAGTGGAAGAGGATAAAGTCAAGGGAGCAGCCTTGAATGCTGCCTCAAGACAGTTCATAATTTTTTCTTCATGCAGAAATATTCCTTATTTTGTATTCCTGCAGTGATTCCTCAGCAAAGCCCCGTTTGCAAAACACCTACATAATTCACTGCTCCCACTTCCACTGATTTTAGACACACTGTGGGGAAACTAAGGCACACTCCTGGGAAAGGAGTGATTCCTTGCTACCACTGCGGAACCCACATCTCCCACATCCCTGGAGCTCCATGACCACAGGGCTGGGATGCTTTCTGCCTCTTGGCTGGGCTTGTGAACAATCTTTGGTTTGCCACCATCCCACTAAGGTGGAGATTTTCATGCATTCAGACTCTCAGCTGCTCTTTGGGAACACCAGAGACCCAAGTTCACATCCACTCCTTGTGCACCCCTGCCCTGTATGCCACTGTCCTCCTGCACCTCTGCTGTGCTGCTGGGGCCCATCCCAATCCCAAAACAAACTCCAGGACAAAACAGTGTGGGTTTATGTCAGCAAGGAGGCTCACAACAGCTGCCACAAACATTTTTGCCAGCAAAGACTGATGGAGAAGGACAGGTGAGAGCTTGGCAGTGCTGCAGGAGCAACCTCAATGCCCTGAGCAAGACAAGGTGCCAGCCTCCCTGCTCTCCCTGGCAGATGCCTCATCCTCCCTGTGCGGGGTGAGCACATTTCCTGTGGGGACCCTGCAGTCCAGCAGCCCCCACCCTACCGTGCTGTTTTCTTCCTGAGTTGAGAAAGTGAATGGCCTCGGATACCCCTGGGAGGCACTCACGGTCACTGACCCGCCGAGGGAGGCCGAGCATCTGCAGCTTCCTCCAGGCTTCTCCAGGAGAGCAGCATGGTGGCCATGGACAGGCTGCCTGCTGCCAGCCCAAAGTGCTTTATAAATGAACAGCTAATTGTTGGAAACACAGCGTACAAAGACAGCAGGTGCTGGAGCAGCATAGCTCCCACATGGCATCATCTCAGCATCCCCGCTGCCCAGGCTGGGAGAGCTCTTCCCAGGGCAGCTGCAAAAAGCATGGGCATGTTACAAAAGGATTTGAATTCAAGAGGCTTTAACCATCTAACAGCTCTATTTTCTGTCCTACAGCTCTCAGTTCAAGGGATGTGAGCACAGTGGCCAAAACCATCAGCATGGAAGAAAGGGAAAACAGCCACTTTGATACAGGGGTATGTGTCACCAGGGTCCTGGGGTTGACAAAGGCAGAAGGTCTCAGACCCCAGACCCAGTGCATTTACAGCCCCCTTACAGTCCAGCTCCCCTGCCCCAGCGCTGCTGCAGAGCCTGCTGTCAGCAGACAGCCAGAGCTCAGAGAAAAGGAGGCCAGGGAACTGCCGGGCATTGACCTCCAGTGGGAACAGGAAGGCTGGAGACTTTCTGCCTACAATAGCAAAAGCATGTGGAACACAGAGATGCTGTGAGCATCCTTGTCCTGGAGTAACCAGGCAGAGGCCAGGGCAGCAGGGACACCACAGCCCACCCTCCTCCCAGTGCAAGGTCAGGCTAGGACAAATCAGGTCAGATTTAAAAGCTTAAGGAAAGGTTAATTTTGGCTAGCAGAAGACAGGGCAGGCTTTAAACCCCAAAGAAAAGTTAAACACTCAAGCTGCAAAGGGGATGCTGGAAGATGTTTTGATAAATATTTGCTGTGTAAGGCTTTATCTGAAGGCCGTGCACGCACACATGTACTCACCACCTAGCTGTGGACTGTCCTGTAACTGGGATTGTTTTTCCCCATGTTGTCCAGGGCAGAGGTACATCACAGTGCCATTAATCTTTGTGCTGCATTGACCAAAACATTTGGTGTTAGCCTGCAGATGCTTCCTGAGAGAGCCTTCCAGGTACCCTGGCTGCACCCGTCAGCAGGATGGGCTCCAGCACCACTGCCAGAATTCACACAGCAGGTCAGCCCAAAGACCACTGCTCCCATCTGTCCTAGAGCTTTACAAAATTGAGACAAATAACATATTCAAATAAGATTTAGATTATAAACCAGTTAAATCAATTAAAGCTATGCCAACATTTGAAAACAGATTTGTGATGCCAAATTAAATTGGTGCTACCCAAGTTACTCAAGAGGTCTCAAAACTTTGGAAAGCAAGAGTAACCTGGAATCCACAATCACACAACAAGGTGAGGGCTCTCAACCCCAAGGAGTCTCCTTGGGTGATGTCCTGACCCCAGGGGAGGGTTCCCCCACTGCAACTCCAAATTCTCCTTAAACCAATTCAGTTCTTCCTCTTCTGTACCAGTATCATCCATAACAACCTATAAAAAGAAAAAGTAAGCTGGCACACACAGGTGGCCCTAAGTCAGCCCAGGCTTTTCACAGCTGAGGGTGCCCGAGGCATCGGGGTTGGAGCTGAACGTGCAGCCAGCTGTACTTCTGCAGCACTGACCCTGCATTGGAAAATCTGGGCTGGAAGAGCAGCAAATACAACTTTCACTGCTACTATAAGAAACTGGGGAGGTTCTTCAGCAGCACAGGCCACTGAGCAGACACAAAACATGGGCCCAGAAGCAACATTTCCCAGGATTTGTCCAACACTCCCAGGCAGGCAGCTGAGCATGAACTGACCTCAAGCGGGTTTGTGACTCAGCTGTACACCAGGACTGGTTCACCTCCATGATATCATTCCATTTGAAATTCACACCAGGTTAAACACTAGCAGTCATTTCAAGAGCTATTCCTGTGCAGCAGAAGGGCTGGAGGGAGGTGATGAAGATGCAGTTGGCACATTTGTTAACACAATGGGGGAGTAGCTGCGATGGCCTCTGAGGAGAATTTGTATGCACTGCTTTGCAAATCCCACCAGCCCCACAGCCAGAGATGGATCACAGGTCAGAGGGAGGAGGTTGTAACACTCAGCTGGGCACATGCACAGCTGTTGGGGTGTCCCTTGCTGCTGAGAACAGGGACAACAGGCAAGTAAGTGCACAAGTGAAACAGCTCTTTGGAGAAAAGGGGAAACCACACACAAACAACCAGCATCAGCTTATCTGCTCAGCAGCAACTTCATTCTCATGAGATTTATGTTCCAGGAGCTGAGGACTGGACCATATCCATAGTGACAAACAGGACTTGAGTGGTCCCCCAAGTCAGCAGCCTGTTGGGAGTTTCCACAACAAGAACAAAGGTGTCTGTAAAAACCAGATTGTACATTTCTCCCCGACTTGCTTCTCAGTGGGGACAGAGAACTGCTCTCAACCAGGAGCAGCTGCGAGTGTTATCAGGGGACACAGCAGCCGAGGAACTGGCTTTATCCTGCTGCTCACTTTGCCACCCTGTGGACCTTCAGAGGACGTTCACCGCCACAACCTGCCTGCTCTCAGGAGCCCTGCACAACACATGCTGAACAGGCACGGTGCTGCAGCAGTGCTGTTCAGCTTATCTGCACACAGCTCTTCTCACAAGCATGGAGAGGAGCTAAATCAGCAGCAGAATCAGAGCTTGAAGTGTGAGCCAAGGCAAACTCAGCCTCCTAAACCCACAGCCTCAAGGCCCCTTCTGGTCTCTGCAACTTCTGTCCCAGCAGAGGGGACAGATTTTCTCTTGCTCTTTCAGTTGTGCTCTGGAAGATTCAAGGCTCATTTTTCCTTATGTCTAACCTGGATTCCCTCATCTTCAGGGCCATGTTCACTGTCACCCACAGCTGTCATCCAGGTTTTATGCCCTTCCTTGCCATCCCTCCTTACATACCTTCCTCCAAGCTCAGCTGCCTCAGTTACTTTCCTGCCTCACTCATCTCTGCTTGCTCCCAGGCTGCCTCAGGCAACCTGAGGCCTCCACTGGTCAGGGGTCAGTGACAGGTTTAGGGTCACCCCAGACTCCCAACTCCAGATAGCATCAGGCTGGCTCAGTCACAGGTACTTGGAGCCCCCAGCCAGGCACTGTTCCCTCACATCCCAGTGCTCCTGCCTGGGTGCACACCCCTGGCAGCTGCCTCTGCAGGATTACACAGGATTTACTTCCACATTATGTGTCCTCCGCTGCAGTCACAGCTCCCCTCCACCCCAATAGCAGAGGCTATGTGTTTCACTGAGCCATTAAGGAAATGTTCTCTAAGGTCCAGGACTGTCACTGGATCCCTGCACTGGCATTAGCTACACTTCATTAGTTTTTCAACTCGTTTTAAACCCATCTGCCTGCTCCTGGGAACAGCAAAAGCCTCAAAACAACAGATGTGTTGCTGTCTCTGATAAATTCTCAGATTAGAGATTTCACAAGTAATCCAGCACTATGTGCTCGTTGCCTCAACCATACCAAACCAGTTTAGTTGTGGCTGCCAGGACCTGCCCTCTCCTGCTAAGACTGAGCACAGGCACAGCTCAGTTAATTTAGGCACTTTGCCAAGACACCTGAGTGATGGTTTGCTACACCCTGAGGGAGAAAAAACCATGATCCACAAAACACCTTTGACACGGAACACGCCCAGTGCAGCAGCTCAGGGTGCAGCTGCTGTGTGAGCTGCAGTTGTGTCCAGGCTGGGGGAATGGCTGTCACCTGGCACCCACCTTGTGCCTACCACAGAGCACAGGACACAGACTGTGAGGATGCAAAAGCCTGGGGATGCCTTGTTCAGGGAGTGCAATTCCCAGAGCAGCAGCTGTTGAGTCAAACCATTAGCAAGGCAAGAAAGAGTGGGCTTCTCCTCCAGGAATATCCTCAAAGGCTTATGCAGGATAGATCTGGGGTAACAAAATTGACCTCTCAAATTATTTTCATTATTTGAAATTTATAAATATATATTTAAATATTTAAAAATTATTTTAAATATTTAAAAATATCCCACTGTCCTACCCATCCTCCAAGTCTCCAGCAAACTGAAGATATGGCAGAAAAACAAGCCTGGAATTTTTTCAGATCAAAAACACCACCAGGATTAAGGCACTTCCACAGGTAACACCAGCAAACCATGTCCAACATCAGCCTGATCTGAGGTGCCAAAATCAAGCATTACCTACTGCAACTGCTTGTACCAACCGATGTGTGTTAGCCCTGCCAAGACACTCCTAAACAAACTGTCCTGCCAAGTGCAGGCAGCAGAGGAAAAGAATGACAAGTTCCAGGAGTGGCAGCTGTTCCCGGACAGCACATTTCAAGCCAGGTTAAAACCCTGAGCCAGGATAGTGTTGCAACTCCGCCAGGAGTCACAGGCTGGGCTCAAGGAGCCCAACTTTCCAAATACCTACAGAATTACCCATTTCAAGATGTGCATGGCCTTTGTGTTAGCAGCTTTCCATAAGCAAACTCCAAGCTCTCCAAGGCCCTCTACCTGCTAAAGGCTGCTGAAGAACACAGCTGGGCAAGGAACTGCGTTTAAGGCTCTGCAAGCACCTCTACCCCTCATATCCCAACTCCCTCATCATGGCTTTTCAATAAAAACCAGGCAAGAGCACACCCTGTGCCTTGCACAGGCACTCTTCTGATTGCTGTAGAGGATACATACAAGCGTGGATATAAATGCCTGCAAATTTTATTGCAATAACAGCCCTTAACCATATCAGAAATTAAAGGAAACACAATGAAGTAGTAACAAGAGAGTTGCACTGGAGTGAGAATGCAAACTTGAATACAGGAACTAGACTGCTTTAACTTTCCATCCAAAAGCAGTGAAGAAGTTTACATTTTGCATAAGTTTTTGCTAAATATATTTAGACCTGAACACGCTTAACTCTTCCCCAATGATTTGGCAGCAGGGCATGGGGGAAGGAACAAGGGCAAGGGTAATTAAGTCTTGAATTTAAACTACCTGAATTTGTCAACATGTAATTTAGTCTGCAACTTCACTGAGGTAACTGCTTATCCACATCGCCGTCTTACAGTCCTCCACTTTGTCCAACAAGGAGATTGCACGATACATTCTTCATAGGGAAATATTTACAAAGAAAGAAAATTTAAAATATTGTCAAAGCAATTTAACAACAGATCTTTGCTAAAAATCTGCTAATGCATATCTAGCAATTTTTGTTTGAGATCCTACACTCAGTGTAATTAAAATAGCATTTGAAACATTCCAACAGGAATCACATTGCACAGAAGAAGCAATTTGCTTCTCTAACATTTTTGCACACCCACTCAGAGCCTGTGCCTTTAGTGCACAAGTCCACAACGCCAAGCCTCTACATAGGTACCTAATAAATGCTATGGAATAAAGTTCTTTGGAATGAGGACAAGCATCTCAGTCTCTAGGCTGTAATGATGTAAGGCTTCTTGCAGCTTTATTTGCTTGGTCAGTGAATGCCACAGCAAGTGCCATCCACTTCCACGCCTGGTCTGGAGTTGGTATCCAATTTTTCAGGTGTCCACTGCAGTTTCAGACAAGCAGATTGGTGACAAATCAGTTTTGGGTCAGTCCAGGCCCTTCTGGAAGGAGGGATGCAAAGAAAGTCTTGAAAAAAACCCATGCCGTGCTCATGAGTGAAGGGTTGGCCTGCTGCAGCTCTTGGAAAGCTTGTCCCTCGTCAGGAGGTGTCTCAGATTCATCTGCTCTGCCTCCATTTTCCCCCTGCCAAAACAAAAGGGTATTTGGTAAAGGAGAATATCACAAATGCATTAGAAAAAATCAAGTGTCAAACAGTGTGATTTGTTGCCCAAACGTCACTAGCTGAATAAAAAATTTTTCAAGTAATCCCAGATACAAAGGCAAAAGCCCAAGCCGCACACAGGCAGTACTGGTTAACTCACACTGGGTGTACAAGAACACTGTCCAGGACAGTCATGAAGCACCAGATCACGTTAATTATGTATTTACAGCTAATTAACTTCCATTGGCATCAGAACTGTCAGCTTGAAATGAAAGACTCACACTGTTTATAGACCCAAATCCTACAGAGGTGTAGCCTGAACCCTGCCCTCAGCTCCAGACCACTCCCCATTACAACTTCCTAACGGACAGAAGCAGCTAAAAGATAACATTCATCCTGAAATATTTTGGAGAAAAAATGAATTTGCTACACCAGTGGAGGACTCAGGTGGCAATTGTTTCCCCATGGAAAATAACTTCTTGCAAAAGTTTAGAGAAAAGTTCTTTATACTACGCAATTAATAAACCAAAAGCAAAACTTCACAGGGTTTCATGGTTTAAAAATACAGCAAGACAATACCTGTAAGTTATTGTTCTGGTCCTGGTTTAGAGCAGCTTGAGGAGGAACATTGCCTGGGAAGGGCTGAACTGGTCTTCGTCTAAATGGGAACCGTCCAGCATGGTGCCTGGGGAAGGCAACAGATTCATTAGTTAATTAATGATGTTTCAACATTACTCATCCTGTTACACAACAGCTGCACAGCTGACTGCTTAGAGCTGCAGGCAGCCATCAACAGTAAAATGTAAGGACTTTCAATGGAACAATTAACCTTCAAGTCTCCTTAATTAACCTCTCCAAGTCTACATACATGCTGGAAGAGCTGCTCCAGTTTTAGCTCCTAGACCTACAATTCAGAGACCTACACCACTTCTTCCACTGGTGATCAAAGAATTTTAAAAGGACAGGTTATCTCAGACAAGACATCCCAAGCATGGCAGCTGAGGATCCATTATCTGTGTTTTTATTCTAATTATATCCCCCCACCCAGAGTGATTCAAAGGCTGTTCGGGACACTCCAGTTCAGCCTGGTCTGCTCTCCAGAGGGGCAACACAGCAGAAAAACTGCATGGATGCATGACAAACAGCAAGTGAGACCCTCTTCCCAGAATTCAACCACTTGTTTCCCAACAAGAAACTGTAATTTTCTACACTGAACCTACAGGTCTGTCTGCTCTATGCTGCCAAGTTGCTGGAGCTATACAACAAGGGCTATTTCGGTTTCAAGTAGTTTTCTGAAACAGAAAGTCAGCCACACCAGAAACTGCAAAAACCCAGGGAGATCAGCCACATTCTTCATTTAATCCAGGCACAGGCATAATTATGTTTTTGCTAAATACTGAGTTACAGCAAGATATAGAGGAGTGGTTTTCCCTTTCCAGGTCCAAGAATTCTATGAAGCTCAACTGCCAGGAAGCTGAGCACAGCACAGAACTCAGTACCTCAGCGAAACCCTTCTGAACAGCAAATATTAACACCACACACTTACAGATACATCAGAATAGTGCCACCCATAACGAGGAGGAGTCTGCTGATACTGGAGTAGAAATAGACCATGTTGACAAAAACGTATAACAGCGTTGCTGAGTAGAGCCAGTCCAACCAGTCTCGGTTGCCACCCTCCTCATCTTCCTCCATGAGGGGCCCCCCTTGGGCGTTCATCCGCAAGTTCTGGTCAGCCACTGCATTAACCTGAGCAGCAACATTCTGGTTTCCAGGCTGGTTTTGGGCAGGAAATGGGTCTGGGAGACGAGCTGGAGGTGTCACTGGTGCCACTGGTATCTCCTGAGAACGCCGTGCATGGGATGGGTCAGCAGATGCAGCAGTAGAAGCCAAGCTGGAACCAGAGAACAAAGTACAGAATGAGGCTTAGTCAAACCTTTCACAATTCACACAGGACCTGAAAATCTGTCCATCTTTAAGAATAGAGTCAGATCACAAGCAAGTAGAAAGCATCAAGTTTAGAGGCTACAGAAGCATTAAAAACAAGTTTTAGTTCTACCCGTAACAGCTGTATGGTGACTTCAACAAATCAAATCAGGCACCCTCCCCTTTATCAACAATGTCAATACTTCATAAAAACACTTTAGAGCAACCTGCAGAGTCTAAAAGCCTCCTGCAAGTCTCAGCTTGACCTGTCACTGATGCTCAAATTGCAACGCTGTGTGCACTTTGTGCAGTCAGAAAAAACAAAAGAGCAAAGGCTCATCAGCAGGATTAGATTTACTCTAAAGACACCTGCCCTCCCAATGAAGAGTCAGATGTGCAATGGGCAAGACACAGAACCCCTGGCCTGAACAGCAGCACAGTTAAGTGTACATTCCCACAACATTCAGCAATAGTTATGATGAAAAAGTCTCTAAGCACCATAGAAAGAGGAAGAACTGCCAGGAGCTCTCAAATTTCTTGTATTGCAGTTTCCACTTCCTACTGGCAGTTTGGAATAGAACACTTACTATTGCATGTAATACTGTCTTGCATAAATCTGCTGGAACCAGGACATCTGCAGCATGCTGTAGGTTGTGTAAGCAGAGAAGCCAGGAGCCACGCTCTGGAAGGGACGCTGAGCTGTTTCAAGCCTTGGTCAAAATTTGAACACATTCATTAGAAAACACTGGACAAACAGCAAGAGTAATTTATTACAGAACAATGTAAATAGCTTCTGCCATTTTGTGAACCCAAATGCAAGATTAATTCTTCCTCCTAGATATCTCTTTACCCACATGAATAAGGGGAAGATTTTCAACTAACAGCAGTGCATTTTTCCTTACATGCTACATCCTTGGATGTGTTCAAGGCCAGGCTGGACAGAGCAACCTGATCTAGTAGAAGGCATCCCTCATGGCAGGGGGTTGGACTAGATGGCCTTTAAAGGTCCCTTCCAATCCAAATTATTCTATGTCCACTAAAGCTTTTATATAAAGCCTCATCATATTTAGCCATGTTCCATGGACTTAGGAGAGCATACAGGGCATAAGGAGCTGGTATCCAACACAAACATGCCATTTTAAAAACCTTAAAGATGTACATAAAATAGTATTTACCCATTACTGGCTTCTGCTGACAAGTGGCCACCTGAAGAGCTCCTCGATCTTCCACTACTTGAGGAAGTCACGGTTGATTGCTGCCTGGCTTCTGATGGTAATTTGGGCTGACCAGCTTTAACCTACAGACAGCAGCACAGCCCGTGAGGTTTACTCAGGACACCACACACACTTCATGCAAAAAAGTTGCACCCCACAGAATAGAATATGCCCTTGTTTTTACACCTAGTCCTGCACAGCACCTCTCGGTGCTGCCCCTGCTCTTGGGCACCACGCCACAAGCACCTCTATCAGTATTTTAAAGCTCCTGGAACAAAATGACTGATCTGATACTACTCTTCTCTTTCACAAGATCAATACTGTATTTGTCACTTCTTATGCACACATTCAGAGCCCATCTGGTTATAAAAATATAAAATATAAAAGACACTTTGGCTTTTTACTATGGTAAATTTGTACTGCTTGCACAAACTGCTGTACACAGAGTTCAAGAGCTGTCCTGTGGTGAAGCAGCTGTCTAACATCCAGCCAAAGCTGGCTCACATCCAGCAACCACCAGGCATGGGTACAGTTAGCTCACATGGCTTATAATGGGCAACAGGAACACACCTCTAGAAACCTTCGCCCAGCCACTTTAGAGAAAGAATGGGTTTTGGCCATTTGTACTCTAGACCAGCCCTTACTGAGCTCAAGCACTAAGGCTGAGCCTGTAGAGAGGAAGCCACAGATGAGTCATTAATGGGAGCAGTCAGTGTTTGCAGCTCTCAGCCTTCTTCCCTCCCCACACAGAGCAGAACCACTTCCCTCTGCTTCTCTCTTCTGCCCACAAACTCAATCGGTCCAAGCGCGCCTGGGACACGGCAAGTCATATTCTATTTAATAAAACTGAATTTACCAGAAAGCATTTCTCCCCTGAGCAGCACATCACAACTAGATCTGGTATTTCTTAACAGATGCCATGAGAACCTTTACTGATGAACAGTAGAGGCAATTTGTTTACTCAGCTTAATCCAAATACATTCTCACATTGCCAAACAAATTATCACGAAGTAATACTGCTGTTGCACTAACACGGAATACCTGCATTAACAGGGAACTTTAAAATGGCCATCTAACACTTCTCATTTTTAGTTACAAGCCCAAGATTCAGAGTAGCAAGTTAACTTAAGCCTAGTTACCTCTGGTTTGGTTTCTTGCATATTTGCAGGAGTCTTGAAGTTGTACACCAAATGAAGAGCATGCAACTCCCCATGCTGAAATATAAGGAAAGATCTGTTAAAAAAAAAATCATTTCTCTGGATATATTTCAGTACATCATAAAAAATACTTTCTTATACCTTTGGCAACAATTCTCTCAGACAGTGGTGATCAAGCAGCAGCTTCCCAGAATAAATCAGCTTTTGGTCCTCTTCAGGCTTCAAAGAAAGAACACAAAGAACATGATTACTTGCTCTGCCAAGCATTAACCAACACTACTTACAGCTGATGGAGAGAGACATGGTGCTGGGAGCATCCCACACACTAAGGTGCAAAGGGAATTGTGCACATCTAAATTTAGCTAAAGTGATGAGTACAACTGAATGCCCAACTGTGAGATCACTAACACTGATGTCTAAACCAGCTGAAGTATACAAAGCCCCTTCAGCAAAGAATTTGGTTACATGCTGTCTCTTTTACAGTCCCAACAAAAACATTCATGTTTCTTACAAACAGAAGTTTGGAGTTCCATCTAATCTGACCAGCACTAGAGGTGGTGTCAAGTAAATCTGTCACACTCTATCTGATGGGACCCAGCAGCTCTTCATCGGGAACTGTCCCACGGCAGCTGGTGGAAACACATGGAGCCTGCTTCTGGGCAATCACCACACTTCCAGGGAAAGAATGGCAAAAGCATGGGAATCTGGCCTTCTCCCAGGCAACTAGTGACAGGACAAGTGGAAACAGCCTTAAGTTTGCAGGGCAGTCTCCAGTTGGATATTATGAAAAAATTCTCCACTGAAGGAATAATTAAGCATTGGAATCGGCTACCCAGAGAAACAGTGATGTCAGTATTCCTGTAACTCTTCAAAAAATGAGTACAGACGTGACATTTCACAATGTGGTTTAGCAGGAATAGTAGCAATCGGTCGAAGGTTGAACTCTATGATGTTTGAGGTCTTTTCCAAGTTTGTTGACTCTGTGAAGGCCACACACCCTCCTGCGGGAGCGCTGCCCGTGGGAGCAGCGGGGCACGGGCGCAGCTGCTCCAGCAGCGCTCACGCGGCAGCCCTCGTGTCCTGCGGCTCAGGGGGAAGCCGCACTTCTGCATTTCGGCTCCACAAGCCCCGCCACCCCGCCATGCACAGCGCCGAACCCCGCTCCACGGGAACAAGCCCTCAAACACCCAGCAAGGGCCTTGGCCGCCCGCCGTCCGGCTGGGTGCGGTGCCCGGCGCCGCTGCCGGGCACAGCCCGGTGCCAGCGGGCTGCCGCGGGCGCTGACGTCCCCACACACCTGCAGGACGCGCTGTCCCGGGAGGATGGTTAATGATTAACCGCGGCCGGGCCAGAAACCAGTCCCAAAATAGCCCAAGCGCGCCCCGAGCGCGGCTGACGCAACCGGGACACCCCTGGGGGGCAGGTACCGGTCCCGGAGCCCCGCGGGAGCCCCATGAGAGCCCCACGGCAGCAGCCGCCGCTGCCCCGCGGGGACTCAACCCCCACCACCCACCCGGCGAGGCTGCGCGCAGGGACCCGCCCGGCGGGGCTGCGGGAAGGGCGCATCGCGCACTCACCGGCGCGTCGGACAGAAGCCGGCGCAGCTCGGTCTTGAGGCGGCGCACGGTCCAGGCGGGCTCGGCGCGGAGGCGGAGGTCGGGGTGTCGCTGCGCGGGGCTCCGGACCAGCAGCGACAGCGACTCCTCCATCGCGGCGCGAGGCGGGCAGCGATTGCACAACCTGCCCCGAGAGCCTTTTATAGGGGCCCGCCCCGCCGCAGGGCCGCGGTGGCTGCGGCTGATTGGTCGCGGTGGGGGCGGGGGCGGGGGCTGCCACGTGGGCCAATGGGACGGGGCCCCGCGTGCGGCGCCGTGAGGAGGCGGAGGCGCTGATTGGGCGGTGCCGGGCGAGGGGCGGGGCTGTGCTGTCACCGCCACCACCTCCGCCACCGCCACCAGCCCGGGCCGTGAGGGGCGGAGGCCATGGCCGCGCCGGTCTTGCTGAGCTCCCTCCCTTCCTTCCTCTTTCCACCACACCACCTCCCGCATCAACGCCGCTCTTAGGGATCCCTTGCNCCCCCCCCCCCGCATAACTCTGTGGAGCCCTGCTCGCGCTGCATCCACAGCCTGATCCAGGTGAAACATCCCCTTTTTTCCTATGGTCATTTTACCGGACCTGTGTAGCTACCTCAGTGGGTCTGCTGCGGGCTGTGTGGGGACAGGACAAATCATACTTCTGGGTGGGGCCAAAAGGAATGTGCAGGGGTGCTGGGGAAAATTAATAATTAATGACATTTTTAAAAAATAAAAAGCCATAAAAACGTAGACCAGCAGCTCCTTGAGTGTTCCTCCTCATGCCCATCTTCCTGTGTGAGATGCGATCCAGCTCCTAAAAAAACCCGTGGTAATGATCCTGATGCACCAGGAGGGGGTTTTCGCGTCCTTCCAAACAAAACCGTAGGAACGTGAGACGCCGGGTTTATCTCTCGGCACCAGCTGTTTACTCTGCGTGTTTCAGGAGCTGCTCAGTATTCCTTGGCAGCCAGACCTGTTGCCCAAAGGCACGGATGAGTCTGCAGCCAGGACCAGATTTTGCAACGAGCAGACACTGCCACGGGAATGCATCACCCCGCGGCTTCCCGGGGAAGAGCTGAGCCAAAGGGCAGCGCTGCCGTGGGAGCCGGCAAAACAAAATCACCAAGGAAAGAGCTGAGCCTGGGTCTGGTCCGGCGAACCCCCTGCAGCTGCCAGGGTACGTGCTTGTGAGGGTGGAGAATTCCATCGGAGCTCCTTCCTCTGTCACATCCCACAGCGAGCAGGCTGCGCTCCTGCGTGCTCTGTCCTTGCTGTCCCTGGGAAGGCTCAATGCCCAGGTGGGCTTTCTCTCCCCAGCCTCTGCTCTGTGTCCCACGAACCCAAGGAGACACTGTCAGAGCTATTTGCTGCTCTTGCTCCATCTGCACAGACCGCGATCCCTGTCCCTCAGCTCCTAATGGCAGTGAGGAAAGATAAACACAGTGTCCAAGGCCACCCTTGCCATTGTCCCCCACTGAGGTCAAGGTGACTTTGCTGCTCGCTTGGTTGCAGCCTTTGCTCAGAGCGCCAGAAGAGCTCCCGTGGGTGGCAGGGTTAGGGTAAGGCTGTGCAGGTGTTGGAGTGAAACCAGGATCTTGGAGTCCGTGTGTTTTATCTGGGACTCCCTGTGCTGTTGCTGGCCCGTGGACCAGGTGAGCAGCTGTAGCCACAGCGTTGATCCTGCCTTGAGCTCAGGCTCCTGTGCTTCTCCCCATGACAGACAAGAGGAGCAGAACGCAACTGAGCTGCTTTCTGCCCATTCCTTGTCTGAGCCATTGCTGGGAAAAATGCCTGCTCACTGGACAAACTTACCTGAATCCAGCACTGACCTGCTTTGGAGCAGGGGCTGGAGGAACAACCTCCTGAGTCACCTGAGCTCTAAACCTTGGCAGCCGCCCTCCATGTCCACAGGTGCTGGACACCCTGGAGAGCCAGGTCGTCGCTGCCTTCACCCACAGCAGCCAAGATCTGGTGGATCTGGAGTCAGTGGACACATCCAGACATCAGGTAGCACATGCTTCAGTTCCAGAGGCTGATTCAGAGCTCTTGGGACTGAGGCAAAACAAACACTTCCCCTGGTACTGTCTGATTAGCTTGGCTCACTCGGTGGAAGCAGATAAGGGGCCACAGCACAAAACAGAAGGTGTGATCAGCACATCACCCCACTGTCCTGCTGAACAATTAACTCTGATTTACCAAAATTGGAGATGAAGGGCTGCAAGCTGCTTTTGTTACCTGCGTAAATATTAACCACAGTGTAAATCAGGATTATCTCTCTGACCTCAACACAATTACTCTGTTTAAAAAAAAAAAAAGAACTGTAGGGGCTGAGCGGGATGTTGCTGATGAGTTTACAGCTCTGTTTGTGGTCAGGCTGGTTTTCACGGCGTGGCAATCACTCAGCACAGCAGGAACAGCCGGCGCAGAATTTGCCAGTACATGAGGAGATGCCCCACGGTCTCACAGCCTGGCGTGCTCCTTTGCTCAGCCAGGCACAGTGACACAAGGGACAAGCCTGCCAGGAGCCACAGTCCAGCTAATGCAGGCCTGGTGCTGTGGGGATGCCAGGGTGTGATGCAATTTTCTCCTGTGTGAAGGTTGCTCTGGGGGCCAGGATAGGGCAAGGATCAAAGGGCAACAGAATCCAGACAAGCCCAGCTGTTTCTCTGGGTTAGTTTCGATACCTTTATTCTGTCGGAAGCATTGTACTTGTTCGGTGTCTGGCTTTAAAAACTGTTTCATGGTGCTGCAGTCATGGCCCCTTTGGCTCCAAGGTTCCTCAGAGTTCATGAACAAGAGTTTGGTCTTGTTTGGGCACTGGGGCTGGTGACCCTGGTGCCGGCAGGCAGGGAGCTCACAGTGTGCTCTGACATCGCCAGCAGAGCTGCACTACAGCAGGGTATGCAGGGAAGGGGCTGTCTGGCTGTCCCTGAGTGTTTCTGTGCCTGCGTGAGCCATTTCTGACAGACACATCCCAAGGGCATCAGCTGTGGACACAGCCCGGCAGCACCGGAGACGTACTCTAGCTGCACGTCCTGGCAGCCTGGTGCTGGGACGGGCACAGAGAGACTTTGCTGCACACCCGGTGAACTTGGGTCATTTCCCTCCACTCGCTCAGCTGCTCCACTGCTCAGTAAAGCAAATCATCCCTGAAACAATGAACCGTCCCTGGCCCACACTGCTCTGGGGCAGCACGAAACTTTCCTGCCAGACAAGGGAGAAAAACCAGAATGAACGTGTAACCAGGAGGTGGGAAAAGAGGGACACAGCTGGAAAACATCCCCTGCTACCAAGGGATGTGCCTCTGCCAAAGGCCACGAAACCGGTGGCATCGGAAGCCCTCTGCCAGCATGGGGAAACGCCGGGATATTCCCGGGCGGGGCCGAGGCTTCCACCGGTGGCACTGCGGGGATTCCGTGCGGATGCTGTCCGCGTGCCGGAGCCCGGTGTCCCCAAAGAGGGGCCGCTGTTGGGTTTAATGTGTCGCTAATGAGGCTCCTGACAGCGATGGGATGCCCGAGGTTACCGGCGCGGTGCCCGGTGTCATTCCGGCGCGGCGGCGACCCGACGGGGAGCGGAGCCGTGCTGGGGTGGAGCGGCGGGGCCGAAGTGGAGCTGATTGGGATGGGGACGGGGATGGGGACAGGGACGGGGATGCGGACAGGGATGGGGACAGGGATGGGGATGGGAGTCCTGCCGCCCGCCCGTCCCACCCCCGTTACCACGGCGACGTTGTCAGCAGCCGCCCGGCCACGCCCCCCGCCCCGCCGGGGCCAATGGCGCG